>APFE031117408.1:110019-131589 GCA_000404065.3 Pinus taeda
TCCGTTGTCGCTCGAGGGCTTCTTCGAGCAAGATTTTGATGGGATCTCCTGCTCCCTCGTCTTTCTTCTCATCCGCCAGGGGAGGCCGTCGAGATTTTCGAGGCTGGTCTTGCAAAGGGTCGACCAGTTCAATCCCTAACTCCTTATATCCTGACCTCGTCGGGGACATGCAAAGAAAAACCGAGAAAAAGCAGATCGCTCTGATACCACTGATCCGGATTTAAACAGGAACGCAATAGATTACAGAGATAACCATAAATACATAGATGCGATAACCACAAATAAAGAAATGCAACGGAAATAACACTTCATTTCATTAATGGAAAATACCGAAATATGCTTACAACCAGAATTGGAAATAAACCAGCTAGGACGATGGTAGCTTATCTCTGAGAAGAGATGTATGGCTACATGTCTCTGAACTGTTTTACAATGAGGCTCGAAGGCCTATTTATTGTTGAGAAACAATGGAAAAACCCTTCACATCCAAAACCTAACCCTGGAAGATGAAATGCCAAATTGTGGGCCCCGTTTTTGGGTAAGTTGGTACATCAACTTCCCGGGGTCGCATAACTTTTGCATACGATCTCCGTTTGACGCGTATGATAGCTCGTTAGAAAGATCTATCCGAGAACTACCATTGTTGGAACGGGAAACATTAGTCCATTTCATGGACCCATGTTGCCCCTGGATTCCCCAAACAACGTCGTTTAGGGCCTCAAAACGGCTCCGGAAGTTCAGGACCCGAAAAACTGCTAAAAATAGTAAGTTGTGCTATAATTAAGGAAACTGAAAATGCTGAGAAAGACAATGGTGGGGGTCCAGGTGGACTTGGTAGGTGGCCACCAATATCCACCTGGATCATGATCGACCAAAAGGCCCGCGTGATACAAGCGATAGCTGTCAAATCTAAGGGATCCAATCAGACGGTGGTCAGGGTGATGAAGTGACTGATGGATAACGGAGGGCAGACTCGATATTAATTAAAGGAGTTACCCATATTGGGGCTATCTGATTGGTCATTGAGTTATTAATTAATCCTGGTGACTAATTAATCCTCATTTAACATGGCGGGGTTGGGGTTCTTAATTAGTTACGATTTAACTAATTAATTCCAATTATCGGTGTTATTATGGTTATAATGCAACCAAGGGCGGGATATATAATTTATTGGGTTTTTAATAATAATAGTGGTAATGGGTGTTTTATTTTCGGGAGTTAAATAATACAAGTTAAAATTTAATATGACTTTGTAGAATTTCAACATGCACTAAGATAAAACCCGAAAGTATATTTCATCACATAACATTTATAACTTAGGCTAAACGAATATGAGGGTTTATATGGAGAATGTTTTAATTTCCCTAAGTAAAATAGTATTGTACTTAGGAAAAGCTTTATAAAGGGAGTGAGTGACTTTATGAAAGGGTAATTGTTGAGGAAGGGAATTTAAGTACTTTAGGTATTCCAAATTATTGGGCCGAGGATCCGGTCCCTCCAAAAGTCAGAGAAATGCTCTGAACCCCTCTAACTTTGTAAGTACCTTTAGTACTTACGGGAAATTAGTGAAACTTAAGGGGAAAATGGACAGGAAAATTAATTAATTTGACTTTGTTTCTTTGATGTACTGTCTCCAATGTGAGTTGTGCTTTGTCCAAGTGATGAAAGCAAAAGATTTAAGCATTAAACTTAACCATTCACCACACATTTATTCTGCAACCATCATCTACTTACCCTACCTACTTTATCCTATCATTTTCACTTCTTTATTAGGATGCACTTAGACTGGCAAACCCTTTTCAACTTTTTTTTCTTTTATATAATGATATCTATCTAAATCTACACTTATTACATTCAAGGGCTCAGATTAAACTATTGAGCTCCTTTTATTCACCATACCTATCTACTTATCTACCAAGATTACACTGTTTGGTTAGATCTTTATTCTCTACTTCTAAAACATGAAATTGAAAATATGAATTAGTTAAGCTTAAACTATTTGACTATTCATGAATTGTGGCATAGGTGACAAGTTGCATACAATTTTTTATTATACAAAAGTAAAAAAGTAGTGGCATTTAGACTTGCACACTTTCATGGTCTTTTCTTTTTGTTGGGGTTCTTTTTCTTTCATTTTTTTTAACTTTTATTTATTCTTTTCACCCTTTGATTTTTCTTTTAAGGTATACCCTCTTTACATTTTTAATTTTTTGATTTTTTACAAATATGGAAAACATTTGCAGAAGCAAAAGTATGTACATATTTCAGAGATAACTAAATCAATCATGATATATGACACCTATTGGTATAGGAACCTAACAGATGAGATTCTACACATTGTACAGTTCCAACAGAAAAGGAAAAAAATTAGGGTTGAAGATGTGAAGTGCACAGTTCAAGGCAGACTGGGAGACACAGTTGTGCAATTATGGAGGTCAAGATCGGGAGTTGAACTCAAGATTTGCACAAAGAAGCAGCCCTAGAGGATAGGAACTGCACACTTCTTAGTTCCAAGAAGCAGTTTACATCCTAGAGGGCTAATACTGCGAAATGCACAATTCAGTCAGGCCTAGTGAAGGTAAGTTTCTCAGTTGGGAAGATTTTGTGAAAATGGCTAAGTGCAGGACTGATGATGACCTGTGATGAACCTTTACTGTGATCACACACTTAGCATACTTTGATGACAAGACACCATAAATCATCAGAACACGTAAAAAAATCATTTCCCTTTGTGTGACTGCCTCATGACAAGATACAACAAGTGTGACACTTAAGATAGGCTTTAGGACGACCGTGATGACACTTCTCTGGCAGTGTTCAAGACTTTGTGTATGAATGTGACAGATGTTTACATGGTTGGGAGAAGTCATATACACAAAGAATTACCTTCGAAACCATCAGAAAAGACTTGTAAACATTGTATGACAGTCAAACATGCCAAAAGATGATAGTTAAGATAACATGCAAAAGGGACCGAAGAACTACAAGAAAGCTCATCAAATGAGCTCTAGTGTTTGCAACAATAATGAAAATACCAAGGAAGGCTCTGAAATTTGAGTGTAAGCCAAAATTTTGGAGGGTGTTGCATCAACTACAACACTTGGCGACACATTGGTTAAAATCCAGCTTCTCTGTCTTGGTTAATTTATTCTATGCAATGCCTTGGTTCCTCAAGGAGTATTGATAGGGACTGCACACTGTGTAGTTCCAAGAAAAAGGATCACATCCTAGAGGGCTAATATTGTGCAATGATCAGTTCAGTCGGAGCCCATTGAAGCTAGGTTTCCTAGATGGGAATATTCTCCTAAAATGTCTAAGTGCGGGATTGATGATGAGCTGCGATGAACCTTGACTATCATCACACACTTAACATACTTTGATGAAATGACAACATAGATCATTGGAACTCGTAAACAAAGAATTACCCTCTGTGTGACTGCCTCGTGACAAGATACAACAAGTGTGACAATTAAGATAGGCTTTAGGACGACCGTGATCGAAACTTGTGTGACAATGCTCAAGACTTTGTGTATGAATGTGACAGATGTTTACATGGTTGGGATAAGTCATATACACAAATACCAACCTTTGAAACCATTAGAAAAGGCTCGCAAACATTGTATGACAGTGAAACATGCCAAAAGACGACAATTAACCCAACATGCAAAAGGGACCAAAGAATTACAAGGAATATCATGAAATGAGATCTAATGTTTGCAACAATAATGAAAATACCAAGGAAGGCTCTGAAATTTGAGTGTAAGCCAAAATTTTGCAGGGTGTTGCAGTAGCTACAACACTTGGTGACACACTGGTTAAACTCCAACTTCTTTGTCTTGGTTAATTTCTTTTGTACAGTGCCTTGTTTCCTCATGGAGTATTGATTCATTGTGTAGATCACTTTGGCCTTCCCACTTATCCCATGAACAAACATGGTCCCCCCTATACAGTCTTAGTTGAACACAACATAATATTCAACATAATCACAATGTTTCGAGTTGGGGGTGGTAGTGTATCTCGTGAGCTTAATATTTTTAGAGTATAGTTTTTTATCTCTAGTGTTGCTCTGTTACCAGTAGGCCTGGACAATACCCCGATGGAGTCATGCAGGAGAACAAACATTGATCCGCTGCCAACGAGCCTGGATAGAACCTTGGTGTAGTTTCTTGCTTCACCTCTCTGCATAGGAATCATTTCACTTCTTTCGCCTTTATTTATTTATTTAATGAGAACTGTGCATCGATAATTATTTATTTTGGGGCAGAAGAGGGATCCCAACTTATTGAGCGCATAAGGGGTTGTTCCTTCAAAGAAGCATATAAAGACCTCTGAGTTAGGTTTTCTCATTTAGATTTTTCCCCTTCTCCATTTTTACTAGTTGGATAAGCTTGAGAACACCAAAGAAGAAAATAAAGTGTAGGCATGAGGTTTCCGGACTAGACATGGATTCATGGTTGGACCAAAAATATCCTTGCAGACATATTGTATTTTCCATCAGAACTTCATCTACCAAAATATGTAACCAACATAAGGAAGAAAGACAGAAAGCTATCCAAATATTTAAGTGTCACAAACCTCTTTATAGTTTAGCCACACACATACTTAGAAGCCACAACATATTCATGCACAACACTTATTCACATAAAAACCAAAACAAAATTCAAAGAAAACACAAACAACAAAAGAAAAGACTATGTACATATTGTAGGCCACAGCCCCTAATTTTCACTCAAAATATTGTTTCAATTCTTAACCATTGACAGGGAGAGAGTCAATCTTCCCGTCAAGTGAATGAAGGCAATAAGTTTGTTGGACAAGCTTTTCGTGCACCTTGAATGGCCCAATCCATAGGGACTAAAAATTAGTGTGTTTGCATTTGTCCTCATGGGCTTTATCCCACTTTAGGACTAAGTCACCCACACTAAAGTTGTTTTTCCTTGCAGACTTCTTGTTGAACCACCTCTTGATACGACTATGGTGGATTGAAAATTTTTCTTCTGCTTTCAACCTTTCTTCCTATAGCTTGTGAAGTGTGTCCATCCTACGCTGAACTAGCAGACACAGCTTGCCTTGGCACTCTTATGATAGTTGGAGAGTTGGCAAGTAAATATTCAACAGGAGGATGACTTCTTTTCCATATACAAAGGAGTGGGGAGGTTTTTAGGGAAGATTTTGGTGTGAATCGGTCATCCCATAAGGAATTCACAAAAGCAGAGTGTCAGTTTCGTTGTTTAGAGAATATGTTCATTTTGATAATGCAGATAAGGTTCTTATTTGTGGATTCAACAAGACCATTCCCCCTCAAATAGTAATTGGCTGAATGCTTCAATATAATACCATTTTCCAATGCAAAATCATAAAGTCTTACCAATGAAAAATATGTTGCATTGTAAAAAACAAGTGACGTAGGAACGTCGAACATGGCAATGATGTTTTGTTGCAAAAAGCTAATGAATACCTAATTGTTCACATGTTTGAGTAGAACTTCTTCTTTCCACCACATGAAATAATTCGTAGAAGTTAAGACCTAGTGGTGCTTCTTTGATGAGTGTAGGAAATTTCCCCAATAATGTCCAAGCGCCCACTATTGAAAAGGTTCTTCCACTGCAATGGGGTGGATGACTTCCGGTTTCTTTTGGCACACCTTTGACAGACAATATACTTGCGAGCATAAGCATGAGCATCTCTAAATAATGTGGGCCAATAAAACTCAATCGGCATAACCTTATGCACTGTAGTATTTCCTGCAAAGTGTTCCCTGGGTAGTCTGTCGTGGAGTTCATACAATACCTTTTCTAAATCATGTGCCTCCAAACACCTGAGTATTACTCCGTTGTCATTATTTTTGAAAAACACCCCATGCACCAACTAATAAGATAATGTTGTAAGTCAGAGTGCCCTCTTTCTTCATGTGCAAAAGTTAGAGGGAACTATATCATGGTCAAGGTATTGGCACACATCCATTTACCAAGAGTTTATGCTTGTAGTGGAGGAGGCTTGATCAACGTTATACATCTCAATCTCTTCCTCCCATCCTGTGAGCTCTTCTTCTTCCTCTTTTTAATTTACTTCTTCTACTACTAGTTTTCAAAGACCATGGCCCTTTATTGTGTGAATTGGCTTGATTTCTAGATCATACTCTTGTAAACCAGTCATCCAGTTCGCTCTCCTTTCACCCATCTCTTGTTGAACAAGCAGTGATTTGACTAATGTGTGCAGGACAAAGATAACACAATGGTTCTTTAATATATAGGGCCTGAAGTGCTTTGCTGCCTTGTACACAACATAATCTTGTTTTTCCATGGTGAGGTAGTTAAGCTCTGGTATTGGCACACATGTGCTCATGAAGGAGATAGATTGTTCATTGTTCAATTCATTCTTCTGAGTGAGTACAACAATAAGAGAAGTATAATAAATAAATAACTAAATCTATAATAATAAATAATTCTTATTCCTTTTAGAATAATTTGAATCCTATCCTTAACCACTCTTAACCTTATAACCTAATTATTTATTAAAATTATATAACTACTATTTTTATTTTATTATTATATTATCTCCCATCCTCTTTTTATTAAAGAATTTCTTCTAATTTTCTTAACAACTCATTACTATTATTTATCATAACAATTAATTTATAGCTATATTTATAACAGCTAAAAATATTAAATCATTCCATTCTAACTTTTTAGAATTTCTATTTACCTATTTAACTAATCTCCAATGACTAGTTTTCAACGACTAGTGTTTCAATCACTGGCCCTAGGCTATGATGCGTCCCTGCTATTTATTCTTTAATATTGTATTATTTTCTCACCTTTTCCTGAGGATGAACCAAATTAGTTGGTTCGAAATGTTGACCAAATTCTAATGATGTGATTAATCCAAAAGATATTTATCTACAATATGGATCACAAAAGTCTCAGATCTAGCAAGACAAGTATCAGAAGAAGAAGTGTAGAGCAAGAAATATTTACCAAAGTATGGGATGTACAATGCAAGTTATTTTTTTATAGCCTGCTTGATATGGGAAAACATGTCCTTTTCCCTTTTATCCCATTTTTATATTGTGTCCTTCTTCATCATCTCCTGTATTGGTTTGACAATTTGGGCATAGTCGGTGATTAACTTGTGTAGGAAGTTGATCTTCCCCAAGAAAGATTGCATGGCTTTCTTATTCACCACTAAGGGACTTTGTGTGATTGTCCTAACCCTGTCTGGGTCTACCTTAATCCCACTTTTAGCAGTGATGTCTCCCAAGAGATTACCCTCGGACACTGCAAAGATACTTTTTTAAGGGTTCAAGGATATCTCATATTTGCAACATCGCTCAAAAATATTCTTCAAGTGGCATAGGTGCTCTGACCTCTATTTGGAGAATATTGTTACAACATCAAGATAGATCACTATGCTCTTCCCAATGAGTATGTGGAAGGAAATGTCCATAGCACATTGGAATGTTTCACCAGCATTGTTTAGCCCAAATGGTATTTGTCGGAATGCGAACGCGCCCCACTTTGTTCTGAATGTTGTCTTGAGTCTATCAGGTTCTGCAAACAGAACCTGGTTATATCTCAAATATCCATCTAGTAGAGAGAACATTTTGGATCCCGATACTCTTTGCAGTATTTTCTCCATGGATGGTACAGGGTAGTTTTCTTTCTCCAAGGCACAATTGAGATTCCTAAAATCTACACACAAGTGGATCTCCCCAAATTTCTTCCTTATAGGGACCAAATTTGACACCCATGAATTTTCTTAACTCTTTTTGTATGAGAGGCTTAAGTGTTGAATGTACTTTCCTTAGTTTTTGTTGAAATGGCTTGGCCGCTTCCTTAATTGGTCTCATGTGTTGGATGATTTACGTGTCATATGTCTTGATTTCATCATACGTCCATGCAAAGACATCACAATACTACTTGAAGAAGCAGATGAAGGATTATCACTATTGTGGTGTGAAGAAAGTACCGAGATTGACATATTTCAGATCCTTATCAGTTCCCAAGTTGATATGCTTGTGCGGGAACGTGGAACTGTGGGTTTTTACATTGATGGGTCCCCAAAAGTGATTATGCAAGTCATACATCTTTTCTAATAACACCACACCCTTGAGGATGAGGTTTCCTTTACTTTCACTGGCTGCATCTTGCAAAACCCTTTTGTGCTCGTCCTCATTGATTATTGCACCTTTGAATGCGTTAGCGTTTTCCATGAAACACAGCATCTATTGGCCATCATAAAAAACACATAAATTATTGATATTATCTGAGATGGAATGTTTATAAATAATTTCAATAGAAAAACCATTCCTTAATGGTGACATCCTAGTAGCAGCATTTGCTAATGCATCCACAACTGTGTTATGCATTCTTGCAACTGAAATAATATTAAAATCTTGGAAATGTGAGATAAGATGCCATACCTATTGTTGACAAATTTTAAGATGAGGTGACACATAATGTATGGTGTTACGTACCTGTCGCACCATGATTTTTGAGTCACCTACCACTTTCAGGATAGAAATGTTGAGGTCAATGGCCTTTTTCAAGCCCAAGATGAGTGCTTCGTACTCTGCAATGTTGTTCATGCACTCAAATTCCAAGTGGCTTGATATCAGGTGATTTCTTTGCAGTGGGTCTATTAAAATGAACTAGCTCCAAAGCCCTCCTGCATTTTGGAACCATCGAATTACATAGTCCAAACACCATATGTACAAGGGATTATGAACTACACTAGTACTACTACAACTACTACTAACTGTACATAGTTCATTATCACCAGTTGGACAAGGAAGGAGATCCAACTATGTGTCTAGTGGAACTAGGGATGGTTGTGTAAGATAACACCCCAGTTAAGTTTCTAGACCAGTATGTTCTCAATAACACTATGTATGCTTTCAGAATGACCACAACCACTATGTTGATACATTGGTGGACTTGTCCACCATATCATAAGAAGATGATGACATCTCTGAGCTCACCGATTTGTTGGACATGAGTCTTTTCTAGCTAAATAATCTGTGCATCTATCTTTTCCCATTTAGCATTGCTCTTCTTGGAAATAGATAATGGAATGTCATTCACCGATGCACTAGAATCAACCAATCAATTGTGTACATTGAAGTTGAATATGTCAAAATTTAACAGGAAAGGTGGGAAAAGTGTGTTCACATCCATCATAAGTGCATTAAGTACAAATTCAAGAGTACCAAGAGACTTACTAGATCCCTTGTTCGAAGAGGTAGCATTACCTGTAGAGGTTTAACCAAATTCCCATAGAAGGATGTCCCGCTAGCTTGTGATATTTGTTAATTCAAACATGGAGATGTTCACACAAAACCTCTTCATATCATCAACAATGTTATAATCCACAACGGGAAGACTGGCCGAGATGTCTGGGATGGAACTTGGTTTTTGGTTTCCAAATGGATGGTTTTTTCCTTACTGTTGTCGGAAACACTTTTTGTTGAGACTCCTTTCTCATACTTGCTCCGAGTGTTATGTGCTAAGTTAGCAGGTGGGTTGATTTTCCTCGGCATGCTTTATTTGAATATATTCTTCAACAACTCAGTTGTGGTGGCCAGCCCTTGGCTTCTTAGGTTGTATCGCTTGGTCTTCCTCTTGGTCGAACCGTCACTCAAAGGCTACTTATCAAAAATACTCTTTTGGGCTATGAGAATACAATTAAATATGTTTACTACATGCCCAACTCTTGGAGCTTCATCAACTACAGTAGCTTCTTCCTTTTCTTCAGCAAGCTCGGTCTGCTCTTCAGCTATGACCGAATCAACAAGCGAGTAGAAACCATGCTCATGACTTGATTCCACCGCGGGCACGTCCTTTCTATATGATGTTCTTGATGATATGTGAAATATTGATCCGTGCCCATGTTCTCAATGTTCAAGACAACATTGGAACTCTACGCAGACTTTGCTAGTTAGTTACTGCCACTGCTAGAAGTTGAAATCCTTCTAAATGGGTTAAACCTAGGAGGCTTATTGCTCACACTAGTCTCTCTTGTCCTATGTTTGAGTTCTGCCATTTTAGTGGATAGAGACTTGATGAGATGAGTCAGGCTTTCAAGATCAGTTGGTTTTTTCTCTTTAGCCCTACTTCTAGAGGCCTAAGACTTCTTGCCCATGTCTTTGGAATCTTTTACTAGTTCATCATTTGAGATGACTCCAATAGCACGCAAGTCCTTCTCGACAATGATAGCTTGTTCATAATTTTCTTTTAATTTTTGTTTCGCAGTTTGCTTCACAAACTGCGAATACTGCTGGTAAGGCAAAGGTGTAGTAATCTATGGTGATGGAGTCATGAGGTTTTATGTTTTTCATAAATTTGTTCAAGATATGATTGAACCTCTCATTGAATATTTCACTTTTTCCTTTTGCTCCATCTTAAGATTACCCATCTCTTTTAATAACATTGTAGGGGTCTTATCATCAACATTTTTTTCAACAAAGATCTTCTTGAACCCCTCCAATTTTGGATGGATTTTGGATGAAGGTTGTGATACCATACAATTTCTTTACCATCCAAGGTACATAGGAAATGGCTACATGCAACATTATCGTAATGTACCTCAAGTGTTTGCAGATGTAGGTAAAAGTTATCCAAATGGTCTTCAGCCTTCACTGCCTTATCAAGGTCATACTTCGTTAAGAGCTTCTTCGAATGCCTTAGCATCTTGTGCAAGACATCCGGAAGTGTGAATGGACCCTAAGTGATCTAGTCCATACTTTGATCTGCCATGTATTCTTCTTCATTGTCCTCCTCTCATTTATCAGAATTTGATGGCTCTTCTTCCTCTCCTTCTTCTCCTCCTATCCCTTCGAAAGTTGTGCACGAGAGTGGAATGTTATCTCCATCACCACTGCAAAAAAGTGGAGGATCTTTTTGATTTTCCACAACGTCTGCAAATTCTTCAAGGGTGGCAAGAATCGCCTCTTCAAGAGTTGAAACTACTATCCCCATCGAGGTGGTCTTGTCCTACTTTGGAGAATTTGGAAGACAGATTACTCCTGGAAACAATCCTACAACTTTTGCAAATTGATGGGTTATAGGGTGAATGATTCAAAGATGATCATACAAAATTTCACGTTCAAGCATGGGCTGAGAAGAGGCACCAACTTCAGAATAACAAGTAGGGGAGGTGCAATGACCATTGATGCCTTGACCAGAAGATGGAATGATGGGGTCAGTGGGTCTATCAGCCATAAAATACTGGTTTCACTCCTTCTAGTGCCAGAAATATTGATGGTGCTGGACTCACCAATATTCAGGGGATCTCTTCGATATGAAGTCACAATAAAACCTCACACCATTTGGTGTAGGAGTCCCATCCAGTATAAAGGCCCAGTTTTCAAATCCTTAAATATTTTCCTTGGCTCTAGCTGTCAACATAAGAGAGAGATGCAATGGTGTCTTCGAAAAGCAAGGGAGGTATGCCTAGTGAGTGTGTAGTGCAACTGTGTTGAGGTTATTCTACTACAAAGGGGAGAGAAAAGTGAGACTCTAAGTGAGAGGTAATAGTACCACCTAGGAAGATATGCACATGAACTACAAGGATCCATCTAACATCCAACAGAATAGTCCACAGTGGATGCGACAGTCGTTACAACCAACAAATAGGGAAATATTTGTCTAATATCCCACGGAATATTCCACAATGATGGAACAACAACAACTACCATTACAACACATTCTCAATAATATAAGCACTAAAATAATTGAAATAGTTCAACTATCTTAGTACATGTGAAAGCAAACATGAAATACAAACGTCCACAGAATAGTCTTACAAACATTCATAGTCCATGCATGAAGAACGTGATGGCCTTAAAAGGCTTTTGTTATTAAGAAAAACTTCCAAGGCACATGTTACAATGTACATCACTAGCCACAATAGTGGGACATTGGAGCCACTCCTTGCTCCTCAAAGAACTTGTTAATCGCTCTAATTCCTTGCAGGAGGAGCCAAGGTGAAAAGTCTCTTGGTCATACAATGAGGGGGGTATTTATAACCAAGGGTTGATGTTTCCCCATTATGACTCTTTGACTACCCTCATGAATGTTCAACCTCCTATAAATTTTCAACTTACATGACTCTCCATATTCATGTGTTTCCTTTGAACTTCCACTTTACAATACATTTGAATACAATATACATGGTCCACACTAGTGATGTGGCATATGACTACTCATGACATGACATGGCACTACTGACATGGACTGCTTGGTGATGTGGCAATGTCATATCATTCTTGATGTTAAGGGCTAGATTTCTTCCTGGATGTGCTTTCTCTTCACCTTCACATGGCTTGGTGATGCGGAGTCTTGAATGATCTTTAGACTTGGATGGTAGTTGCAAACTTTTGTCCCTTTGCTTCCTCTTAACTGATCCACTTATGATTTCAGCTACAAGAGAGACTTTAGGCATGCTTCCCTCCTTCTTGTCCTTCTTCATCATCTCACCATGAATTTTTAGTGTACCTGTTCCTGCAATTCACTCATGACGAGACGACATCAATCCCAAAACTCCCTAGTCTAAGATGATGCATTCTTATTCATGAACTAAGCCCAGGACAAGTCACAAACTAGGGAAAGGGGCCCATTGAATATGCATTGTGTACTTCTAGCAAACAAGGGGAGAGCTTGGGATCTCATACTACACAATGTGTAGCTCAGGGAGACTTGAAAGACAGGACTGCACAGTTTCGGGAGGCAATGGAGTCAGATTGAGGGGAAGGACACTGGAGGAACCATCTACGCAATTTTGGAGGATGAAGGATGTTGGGATTCTATGCATTTCACAGTTCGAGCATAAAAGGAAAAGTCTTTAGGGTTGAATATGCAAAGCACATAGTTCAAGGTAGACTGGGAGACACAACTACGCAATTCTAGAGGTCAAGATCTAGAGATGGACTCAAGAATTAGGTAGAGCAATAGCCCTGGAGGATAGGGACTGCGCACTGTGTAGTTCCAAACATTAGGGTCACATCCTAGAGGCTAATATTGTGCAGTTTGTAGTTTAGTCGGGGCCCAGTGAAGCTAAGTTTCCCAGTCGGGAATATTTTCTGAAAATGGCTAAGTGCAGGATGGGTGATGAGTTGTGATGAAACTTGAATGTGCTCACACACTTAACATACTTTGATGACACAAAAACATAGATCATTGAAACAAATAAACAAAGAATTTCCATCTGTGTGACTTCCTCAAGAAAATATACGACAAGTGCGACACTTAAGATAGGCTTTAGGACAACCATGATGACACTTGTGCAAGAGTGCTTAAGACTTTGTGTACAAATGTGAAAAATGTTTAAATGGTTGGGACAAGTCATATACATGAAAACTGAACTTCAAAACCATCATAAAAGGCTTGAAAGCATTGTACAGTATTCAAACATGCAAAAATACAATAGTTAACCCAACATGAAAAAGGAACCAAAGAACTACGAGAAAACTCATGAAATGAGCTCTAGCGTTTGCAACAATAATGAAAAGACAAAGAAAGGCTCTGAAATTTGAGTGTAAGCCAAAATTTTGGAGGGTGTTGTAGAAGCTACAAAAAGTGGTTAGAGGGTACCTTGGATTTAATCATGGTGATCCCCTGATGCTAACATAACTCACATTCTCATTGAGTAAAAGAATGAACAAGTGTCATTATTTGATAGACCATGGATTGAAGTATCAAGGGATCGAGCATCCATCGTGGTTGAACCCATTGTGAAATCCAAATACTAATAAGAACCAACAAGTATATCAATTGAAAAGAAATTTCTTGTCAGTAGGAATCCATTGTCGAGTGTGAGGTGTCATGTTTCTAGGAGGTTTCAATTTTTTGTATCAGGTTAAACCCCTAATACTAAAGGGAACCAAAACCCTATCTATTGCTAGAGAGGCACTTATAGTTACCGAATGACTTCGTAGAAATGTGTGTTTGATTTTGGGATTAGGAGAGCAAGAATTGTATGGATTGCACATTTCTGCCATATAGAAGTGGTATAGAGGCCATGTGACATTAAGGGGTCAATTCTTTAAGTGGGCATAACTTTGTGCTTGAAGATTGGATTTAGACAAGCTTTATATCATTAGAAAGCTATTAACAAGAAAAATGCAATGTCAATGTTAGATATGAGATTTGATGAAGTAGGAGAAGAGAAAAATCTTATAGCACCATCACAATAATTTGATTATGGATGTCAGGTCTTGATACCCTATGGCGCTAATTAAGAATTAAGGGGCTAGGTATGTTACAAATAGAGGATTGTTAGGTGTTATAACTCTCTGACATACTTGTGAGGTATAATATTAGTATCTAGACCAATATCTTAGGGTACTGACTAAAGAGACTTAACAATGCCCTTTTTTGTATGAATAGACTACCCAAGTACAAGAGAGAAATCTCCTCAAGTGTTGTTCTTGGTGTAGTATAGCAAAAAGGTGGTTGATCAAATTATCTAGAGTTGGTTTTAAGAATACCTAGGGAACTTCCAATATATCTAGAGGTACATGGAAGTCATATTACCACTACACTTGTTGTATGATGTGATACTACTTGAAGGGTATTGACAAGAGTTACAAGGATTTCCAACAAATCAATTCCACTTGTATTTTCCACGTGTATTCTTCCCAGACTACAACTTTACCCACTAAATTAAATACCATTGTGTTATTTAAATATCATGGAGCATGAATATAAAATTTAAAATAATAAATAAATAATGCATACATACATCCATACATATATGATGCTAAAATTAAAAGGCATGTTGGCTTAAGAAAGAGCTCTAATACCACTTGTAGTGTTCATTACCCCTTAAAATGGAAACACAAACAAGTATATAGAAAACGTAATTGTAAAATATCTAAAGACGAGAAGATAAGATGAAACTTGTAAAAGATACCATTGTGTATTGATAATTTCAAGGAAGGAAAACAATTTTCACTTGCCTCTCAAGGTGAGAAAGCCTTTCACTAATAATAGTTCCAAATACAAAACACAACACAAACATTATATTGTCACCTATCTCTTAAAATATAACTTAAATAGAAAAAAAATAATTACTAATGCTATCATCACTAATGAGTACCAATTACCTAATAGGTTTTATATATTGGATCTTTTTACATAAATACCTATCCAATACTATTTAATGGGGCTTCTTCAAAACTGATGGATACATATAATAATTAATTAACTCTGATATAGCCTAAAGTAGGGAGGTTAGGGTAGGACCCTTATAAGATGAATTCTAAAATCACAAGAGAATGATATCCATGTTTGGCAGTAGATACAAATGGAAACAAGGATGATAAACATTAGATCCAAACACCAAAACTCAAAACAACAATGCCAATCTTGTATCACTACCATGAGTGATCAATGAAATTATCAAAGGATAACAATAGCAATACTTAAAAAGGATTCCACTATGTTCAAAAACATTGATTAGGTTGTAGTGACAAGAAGGATTTTCAATATAAAATCTTGAACCATTAAGATAAAATCGCAGTGTTAAGATTACAAGAAAATAGAGAATACTTCATTCATCAAAGGGATAGAAAGATGACAAGTGATGTAGCTCGAGGAATTAATCCTAAAACTAGTATCCAACAAAAACCATGAAAATATACTAAGCACTATGTCGTAAAGAATTTCCCTTAACAAAAAATAAAAGGAAAATGAGTAGTGCCTACCTCATCCAAGTAAGACAATCAATACGTGTTCCAAACCAAACCCACCAACTAATACTCTAAATGTTAAAGAACTCAAAGCTAGAAAGAGGAAGACAACTTCAAGGACCAATGCCTTCATTCACAAACACCAACGCTTGGATGTTTCTTTAAAATAGCTACAGGTTGCTAATTTTTCAGATTGTTCTATGTTGTATCAATTACTTTAACCCAATTCCTCCAATTACAATTAGCAATATCTCCAATTACAATTAGACTTTTCATTCCTCAATAGTAATTGAAGATAGAACAATAAATGCAATGACAAAGGAGATAATCAACACATCAACAAGAGACATTGGGCTTCGTCAAAGAGCAGGGAAAAACCCCATAAGGGGGAAAACCCTTTTAAATTATTTTTCTATTAGATTGCCATAAAATGTTCAATAGAGAGTACAATGAGCCCAATAAAATATCCAACAAAATAACCCAATACAAATCTGAAACAAACTCCCAAAGTCACTGTGGTACAAAGAGAAACACTTTAGCGTTCGGTTTACTATGGTCAACTTTAGTCAAATGCAAAACCCTAGCTCAAAACCCTAGTCGATACCTTCAGGCTGAAATGCGAGTGACTGTAGCTTCCCAGCCACTTTATTGGCCTCTGTAAGCATGTGACTGTGTTCGATTGAGCATGGTGACATGCGAGCGAATAGAAAACAAAAACCCTAATCCATACGAGCCACAAACCTGAAACTTCAGACCTTGTGTGAGCTTCCTCTGTTGAACCTGTGCGAGCCAATCTAGAAAGAAGAGAAGAAGAATCTTGGTTTGTGTCCAAATGAGCTCAAAGTCACATGTATTTATATGCTTTCATGGATGCCCAATAATGTCCATTTGATGTTGAGGATGACCTGTCCATTTGTGCATGTGTGGGTACAAAAATGAAAAATCCAACTTCTGCTTGTCTAAATGAGGTGATCTTTAGGTCGATTTTCATCCTCTTGAAAAGAGGGAATCAATGCCATCATCCTCTCCATCATATGAGCTATACAAGGTGGAATCTTACCATAGTTGCATATGTTAACGCTCACTCTCAACTAGGGAGGATTCCACCTGTCAAAATCTATCCATCGATCAATATTTCATCTTGTCATTATATGTAACATCTCTTCTCAACACTATCTACTGAAACATCCTTGATTCTAAAGAAGAAAAATCAGCAAGGACCAAAAGCTACCACCCTCTATCCATTGGGATACTACCTGGAATCTCTATCAGCGTGCTACTACCTAGAATCTCATGGGGGAGCTACTACTACAACACATATCGAGAAATAGGTGATGAAGGGGAGCTACTACTCAACCCATCCTATTGCCTACAAATATTCCCAACAATGGCCCTTAAGATACATGTTGTAGAACACCTACATCATAATCCTAGCTTGGACAATATATCCAAATTACCAAGAGGTAAGGATCACACGCTTGCAAGCCTCCTCAACTCGTTGGCCAGACGGGGAGGGACAATCCCAAAAAGCCTAGCGTGTGGGTATGATGCCAACTGGGGTATACTCTGTAAAGACCAAAATAGGGTGAGCTACTAATCCAACCCTATGGGTAACATATAGGGGTGAAACCTTATTTTCTAGAGATCCCTCAACCGCAAGACCCCTCTATCTCAATTCCTCACCCTGGGAGCTCAAACATGGGGAAAGAGTTGGCTCAGTCATTAGGGGATTTTTGAGGTCAAAAATGGGCCTCCTAAGGAAATTATAAAATAATAGTGGAAATAATAAAATAAGATTAGATGACATCATCAAATTTTTAGGGGAAAAAAAAAAAAAAAAACACTATTTTTTCAACTCATATTTTCAACTTATCTCCCTATGGGTTTACTCAAATTTCAAGCGGAAACACTCATTGGATGCATAATTTGATTCCTCGTCCAAGGAGTACCCATGTTGCATACTTTCAATGGCCCCTGCTAAACAAAAATTGAGAAATACATGAAAAACGTGATTGTAATCACGTTTTTTCATTTATTTCTCATTTTTCGTGTAGCAAGATCCATCGAAAGTAAGCAACATGGGTACTCTTTGGATGAGAAATTAAATTTTTCATACAACGAGTACTCCCACTCGAAATTTGAGTAAAACCTTAGGGAGATAAGTTGAAAATAAGAGTTGAAAAAGTAGTTTTATTATTTTATTATTTTATTTTTTATTTTTTGCTTTTTACTCCAAAAATGGTGAATCATCCCCCATGGTTGGAATCATCATCTTGAATCCTATTGGTTCTTATAAATTTTATTTCTGTTGTACATTTTTCTTAGGAAGCCCATTCCCCTAATGGTCCTCGATTAGCAATGCCCCTTATCAGGAAGGGTGACATCCATTAATCCAATATTCTCTCTCAAGACCAAGGACTTCCCTTTTGGTAAAGCCTTGGTGAGAATATCTACAATCTTCTCATATGTTAATATGTGATGGAGATGAATGACTCCTCTCTACACCATGTCTCGAATGAAGTGATATTGAATTTCTATGTGCTTGGACTTGTCATGAAATACATGATTCTCTGCTAGAAGTATCCCACTCTTGCTATTGCAATATATCACTATAGTGTCTAGGACCTACTGAAATATCTCTCTGAAGAGATTTCTCAACCAAATTTCTTCGTAACTAGCCATGCTAGTGGAAATATACTCTGCCTCAACAATACTCAATACTAAAGACTTCTACTTCCTTCTCATCCAAGATATCATGGAAAATCGAAGACTAAATCAACATCTAGACGTACTTTTCATGTCGATAACGTTTCCCGCCCAGTCAGCGTTGGAGTATCCATGAAGTGGAACATCTACGGTAGAATATCATAGACCAACTGTGATCGTCCCATGCAAATATCTCAAAATGTGTTTGCCAGCAGTCCAATGTGCATGGATAAGCTCAATCATTAATTGGCTCAATGTGTTCACTGCATAGCATATATCTGTATGGGTGTCCACAAGGAACATCATAGCCCCAATCTATTATCTATACTCGGATGGATTTGCCAAATCAGGTCTTGCAACTTATCCACATAACTTCTTGAAGTTCATTTCCATCAATGTTGCCATGGAATCGCATTTTGTCATTCCAAATATCTCTAATAGCTTCACAACATATGTGTGAAAGGAAAATCTCTCCATGCCTTTGCCATACCTCAAGGGCTAGAAATTAGTGAATGATTCCAAGGTCCTTCATTTCAAATTCAGAGGCTAGCTCCCTCTTACAATCGATTATTAGAGGCTCACTACCTGTCAAGAATAGATCATCAACATATAAAAAAAATCAACAACATACATTGGACTACGTTGAAGTAGAGTTTGGGATCAACATTGCTTCTTGTGAATCCCAACTTCACCAAATAAATGTCTATGAAGGCATACCATGCTCTAGAGGCTTGCTTCAAACCATACAATGCCTTCTTTAATATGAAAGAATGTGTCTTTCTATCTTCTACTTCGAATACCTATGGTTTCTCAACATACACTTATTCTTGTAACATGCCATGGAGGAATGTAGTCTTCACATCCATCTAATGAAGGGTCAATTCTTGACTGGCGGCAAGGGAAACTATTGAATGAATGGTTGTTTATCGAGTCATGGGTGCAAATATATCATCATAATATTTTCCCTCTTTTTGGGAGAAACCTCGAGCCACGAACCTTGTCCCACGAACCTTGTCTTGTATTTTTCAATGCTTGTTGGGTTGTGTTATATTTTTTCCATGTAGTTAACAAAGGGTTTGAAGGGCACCCGTAACTCCACTTTATGGGGTTCGGGGCAGCGCCCCAAAAAATTTTGGTTTTGGACCCTATGTTAGGTTGGGTGGACCCACCTATGGTTTTGTGCATGATTTTCGCACATGTTTTTTGGACGTGATGGTTTTCGGTCCATGGTATTGGATGCTTCGGCATGTATAAATATGTATTGTAACATTGAAAGGACAATAATGAAAAATCAAGCTGGTAGTCTTGGTTTTGGGATCCAGTGGGAAATCTCTGTGTATATGTGTTTTATGTGTTATGCTCTCGCATTTTTATTTTTCTGTGTTTTAGAATTCGTATGCAAGTAATTTTTGTACGAGGTTAAAACCTACATTTGGTATCAGAGTTGTTTTTGGCTTCAAGGGGATGCCTTTGTTGCTGAGGGGTTTCACTCGGGCCTGTGGTAGACTCTGTTCAGTGGGAGATCTGCGAGATTGATTCCGGTGGTGAAAGAAGATGGCAAGTGGTGGAAAGATAGAGATCGAGAAATTCAATGGTCAGAGTTTTGAGTTGTGGAAACTCAAGATGGACGATCTT
Source organism: Pinus taeda (assembly GCA_000404065.3). Lineage (NCBI taxonomy): Eukaryota > Viridiplantae > Streptophyta > Pinopsida > Pinales > Pinaceae > Pinus > Pinus taeda. Next base: position 130,049 of record APFE031117408.1, read on the forward strand.
TTGGTGGATAGATCAATGGATCATGGTAGATCTAGGTACTAAACCAACGGGAGTGACCAATGAAGAATGGAAGAAGTTGGATCAGAAGGCAAGGAGCACAATAGGATTGTGTGTCTCAGATTCAGTATTGCTGAATGTATCAAGGGAAGCTATGACAAAGGTTTTGTGGGACAAGTTAGGGACCTTGTACCAATCTAAGTCTCTAGTGAATAAACTATTCATGCAGAAAAAGGTGTATAACCTGAGGATGAAAAATGGAGACGTAGTGACAGAGCATCTGAATGCGTTTAATACTGTGGTAAGTCAGTTAGCATTTGTTGATATTAAAATTTCATATGAAGATAAGTGCATTAGTTTTTTGTGTTCTCTACCAGATTTGTGGGATAGTTTAGTTATTGCAATAGGTAGCAATGCAACTGCCTTGCATTTTGATGAAATAGTCTCATCCTTGCTGACGAAGGAGATGAGACGGAAAAATATGGAGAGCCAGAATAGTGATGTCTTGTCTATACGAGGACGGTCCCAGAACATAAACAAAAATAAGTAATCGAGTGGGAGATCTAAATCTAGAGGGAGATCTAAATCTCCAGGAAAACCTGTAAAGGTGGTAAGCTGGAAATGTGGAAAGGAAGGGCACTTCGAAAGGGATTGTAAATCTAAAGCTCCTGATAAAAGAAAGGGATCTGATGATGCTCCTTCTACAGAGGAGAAAACCACCTCAAATGAAGGTGGGGATGTGTACTTGGCTTCTTCAAGTACACATGTAGATCATGGCATGGATGATTGACTCGGGTGCATCCTTTCACTTCACTCCCCATAGAGAGTGGTTCTGCGAGTATGAGAAATATGATAGTGGTGATGTCATCTTAGGGGATGACAGGAAGGCTAGAATCATTGGTCGTGGAAAAGTAAAGTTGAAGTTGCAAGGTGGAAGGGTTAGAACACTTCCAGGTGTTCTACATATTCTCGCATTGGCCAAAAATCTGATTTCTGTAAGCAAATTAGATGATGCATGTGTAAAAACAGTGTTCGAGAAGGATACCTGCAAGATGGTTCGGGGAGAACTGGTATTGATGCGGGAGTTCAGACTAGAACTCTGTACAAGCTGCAAGGTAGCACTATTGTTGATGGATGCAATAGTTCTGTGGTTCCTGAAAGTGGAGCAGAAAATCTAGTCATCTCTAGAGAGAGGACCATGATATGGCATCAAAGGCTTAGACATATTGGAGAGAAGGGACTTCAAATACTTCATGGTAAAGGTATGGTAGAAGGTATGAGTAATAGCTCTTTGGATTTTGATTTCTGTGAAAATTGTGTATATGGGAAGCAAAATCGGGTGAGTTTCCCCTATGGTAGTAAGAGGGCGAAACAGATATTAGAACTCATGCACAGTGATGTATTTAGACCTGTGAAGGTTCCATCACTAGGTAAGTCTATGTACTATGTATCATTTATAGATGACTTCTCAAGGAATACATGGATATATTTCCTTAAGAAGAATTCTGAAGTCTTTGACAGGTTTAAAGAATTTAAGGCTCTGG
>APFE031117408.1:132178-165016 GCA_000404065.3 Pinus taeda
AGAAACGAACCAAGTTGGATAGTAAATCTGAAAAAGTGCATCTTTATTGGGTATAAGGATGGTTTAAAGGGTTATAAGATTTGGAACCCAGTCACAAGGAAGGTTGTGTATAGCCGAAATGTGGTGTTTAGAGAGGTGAAAGATGTTATTAAACATGAAGTCCAACAAAAGGAGCCTGAGAAGATAGAGTTTGAGCTAAAGTAGGAAGAATCATACTCTACAGCAAAGGAGGAATCAAAAGATGAAGAGCCACAAACTTTGGCTGTGAGAAGATCAATTCAAGAAAGAAGGCAGCTAGAAAGGCATAGTCTATCTGCTTTTTGTTCAAATTTTGCTTTATCTATTACTAACGATGATCCTAGAACTGTGAAGGAAGCAGTAGATTCAGAGGATGGAAAACTTTGGAAAGAGGCCATGGTTGATGAAATGGCATCTTTGCACAAAAATGAGGCTTGTGTTTGGTGGATTTGTCGACTGGAAGGAAACCCATTGGCAGCAAATGGGTGTTCAAAAAGAAGACAAATGCAAAAGGAAAAGTGGAGAAATACAAAGCTTGATTGGTAGCAAAAGGTTATTCCCAAGTGCCAGGAATTGATTTTGGTGATACTTTTTTCCCCTGTTGCCAAGGTAACTTCTATTAGATTACTTTTATCTGTTGCTGCTACTTTTGATTTTGAGGTAGAATAGATGGGTGTGAAGACAACATTTCTTCATGAGGATCTGGAAGAGGAAATCTACATGAAGCAACCTGAAGGCTTTGAAGTGAAGGGTAAGAAAGAACTAGTATGCAAGTTAAAGAAGTCTTTGTATGGGTTAAAACAATCACCAAGGATGTGGTATCAGAAATTTGATACATTTATACGGGGACTTGGCTTAACCAGAAGCAAAGCAGATCATTGTGTGTATTTTAATTAATTGGTGGCCGTGTTATTTATCTGGTCTTTTATGTGGATGATATGTTGTTGGTTGGAAATGACAAAGAAATTATCCAGGATTTGAAGACCCAATTGTCCTCCAAATTCGACATGAAAGATCTTGGTGCTGAAAACTATATTTTGGGCATGGAAATTAAAAGAGACCGGGCAAAGAGGAAGCTCTGGTTAAACCAAAGGAAGTATGTCGAGACAATACCACAGAGTTTTAATATGTAGGATAGTAAACTGGTTAAGGTTCCTATTCCTATAGGTGTGAGGTTATCTGCTGAACAATGTCCCAAGACACAAGAAGAGGAAGAGGACATGTCCCATGTTCCTTATGCAAATGCAGTCGATAGCCTCATGTATGTAATGGTCTGTACTAGACCATAAATTGTACATGCAGTGGGAGTATTGAGCAGGTTTATGTCAAAACCAAGAAAGGAGCATTGGACAGTAGTGAAGCGGGTTTTCAGGTATTTGTGTGGCATTAGTGATTATGGTTTGTGCTACCAAGGAAGACCAGGATTGGACAGAGTATTCGATATCCATGGCTTTGTTGATGCAGACTGGGCTGGAGATCCGGATCAGAGAAGATCTACAAGTGGGTATGTGTTTAACCTATTTGGAGATGCAGTCAGTTGGATGAGTAAGAAACAATTTATAGTGGCACTATCAACTACAGAGGCAGAATACATGGCAGCCACTCATGCAAGTAAGGAAGCAGTTTGGTTACAGAGATTGTGTTCAAGGTATGGGTTATACAGGAACTATAGGGATGCTGTGACAGCCAACGTGCAATTTTCTTGGCAAAGAACCCTGCATATCATTCAAAGACAAAGCACATTGATGTTCAGTATCACTTTGTGAGGGATAATATAGAAGACAAAAAGGTGTTGCTGGTAAAGGTGGACACTTTGAAGAATATTGCAGATGCATGGACAAAATATGTGAGCTCTGAGAAGTTCTCTTGGTGTAGAGAGACAATTGGCATTTCAGGACTGGAAAAATGACTAAGCTCTCTTGTAGCCCCCTATGGAAAGAAAAGAACAAGTGGGAGAATTTTGGGTTGTGTTAGATTCTTTCCACGTAGTTAACAGAGGGTTTGAAGGGCACCCATAACCCCACTTTATGGGGTCCGAGGCAGCGCCCCGGAAAATTTTGGTTTTGGACCCTATGTTAGGTTGGGCGGACCCACCTATGGTTTTGTGCATGATTTTCACACATGTTTTTTGGATGCAATGGTTTTCGGTCCATGGTATTGGATGCGATGGTTTTTGGTCCATGGTATTGGATGCTTCGTCATGTATAAATATGTATTGTAACATTGAAAGGACAATAATGAAAAATCAAGCTGGTAGTCCTGGTTTTGGGATCCAGTGGGAAAATCTCTGTGTATATGTGTTTTATGTGTTATGCTCTTGCATTGTTTATTTTTCTGTGTTTTATAATTCATATGCAGGTAATTTCTGTATGGGGTTAAAACCTACAATGCTACCATCAACTCCATGTTTGATCTTGAATAGCCACTTCGAAGTCACCACAAATTTCCCCTTCGACCTTGGCACAACATCCCATACATCATTCTTCATAATTGATTCATATTCTTCGACCATAACACATTTCCAAACTTGTTCTTTTACAGCTTCATCGAATGTGGAAGGTTTGACTTGAATCATAGTACTCATGGCTGCAACATATCCCTAGTACCTGCATGGCTTCTTCCTTTCTCTAAATTATCTTTGAATGGGAACTTGTTTCTCAACATCCTGTAGAGTGTCACATAGCCAAATTGGTCTCTTCCTAGTAGGAGGATCACTTGAAGTAAGATCTAGGGGATCCATAGGCTCCATGGCATCATCAACAATATCTGTCTCAGACTCGAGAACAAAAGGACCATCTAGAATATCCATATCATCATTCTTCTCAGGAGGAGGAGGCGGAGGAAGGTCCCTTGCTTTTCCAAGGGAAAAATCCTCATATAATGTAACATCCCTACTAATTTCAACCTTCCTTTGACCAGGAATATATATTCTAAATGCTTTAGAGTTTTCACAATATCCAACAAAAATACATTTTCTTCTTGTAGCTTCTAATTTGTTCCTTTTGTCCTTTGGGACATGGAAATACATGGGACATCCAAATATTTAGAGATGACCAAGTGTTAGGATTGACACCTATAAGCACTTCTTTTATGGTCTTGTTTTCCAAAGCTTGATGAGGCACCCTGTTTTGAACATATACAACAACATTTGAAGCTTCGACCCAAAGGAACTTAGGAAAATTTCGATCATGGAGCATCGCTTGGGTAACCTCTACTATAAACTTGTTCTTCATTTCAGCTAGACCATTTTATTTATGATTACATGGCATAATTGTTTCCTTATTGATACCTTCCTTCTTGCAAAAGTTAATGAACTCGTTTGACATGTATTATCCACTATTGTTAGACCTGGATATTTTGATCTTCTTTCCTGTTTGATTTTCAGCCAATGCTTTGAACTTTTTGAATGTTTTGAAAGCTTCATCCTTATGATTCAAATAGTATATCCATGTTTTCCTTGAAAATTCATCAATTAATGTGACATAGTAGAGATTGCCACCAATATACTACATGAGCATCATACCACATATATCAGAATGAATAAGATGGAGGTTGTCATTTTTCTTGTTCTCACTAGAGGGGAATGGTCCCCTTGTCTTCTTTCCACTTGCACAACTTGAACATACTCCATCATGTTAGGCTTGAACGTTTGAAATTATTGTGACCAATTTCTTTAATTTCGGAAGAGCATCATAATGTAGATGAGCCAACCTTTGGTGCAATAATTCACTTAAATGATTAGTATTATGAACCAATGCTAGTAGTGGTCTTTTAGTGAATCTTTAGATTCCTTCATATATCGATCCCAATGTGAATGCATCTCTCATAGGTGATGGAACAAGCCAAGTAAGAACCTTTCTCTTGATGAAGGAAACCCTCATCCCTTTGTCTTCCAAAGCAGATATTGATACCAAATTCTTCTTTAGCCTAGGCACATACATCACATCATGTCACAAAATAGATTCTCCATAATTCAAATGAAATTTGATGGACCCAAAACCTTTAACGGGATAAGTGCAGTTGTCTCCAAGAATGATTTTCAAATTTGACTCCATCTCTACCAAATTAGAGAGAACTTCCTTATAACTGAAGAAGTGATGAGTGGCCCCACTATCAACCAACCAACTATCCCACCAATCCAAAGGAAACAAACTAGTAAGGGCATAAATAAGAATATATTTAGATTGATTTGCAACATTAGTTTCATACTTGGATAATTTTGACTTCTTTTGAAGACGACGATCTTCTTCATGGTCACTTGGAGCATCTCTTCTTCTTCTTTCACCTGTTCCATTGTAGTCATTTCTTTGGTCATCTCTTCTTCTTTGATCATTAAAACTGTTGTTATTGCTTCTAGTATTATAACATGGTCCATTTCTCTTCCAAGGGAAATTTCAAGCATAATGGCCTTTCTTGTGACAATTGTAGCATTCGATGTTCATGTATTCCTTTCTTCTACTTGGATTTCAAGGAGGAGGCTTTCTTGAAGATGGACCTCAATTCCCTTTCTCCTTCTTTTAATCATGAATGATGAATGCAACAAATTCTTCTTATTCATGTTTTTGAATCTTTCCTCTTGATATCATCCTTGACTTTGCTTGAGTGATATTTCCAATAATTTCATCAAATGACGGGAAGACATTGTTGTTGCTTATTGCAGTAATGAAGGTTTCCCAAATAGGAGGGAGACCTCTTAGAGTCACGATCACCAATTCCCTGTCAGGCACAAATTATCTAACTCTTTGAAATTGATCTCTAAGATGAGATATCATCATTATGTAGGATTACACAGACTCTCCTTTGTTCATCTTAGTGTCTTTGAGTTGATCTTTCAAGGAGACAATTTCATTCAAATTGTTGACTTCATGCATGCCAACTATCTTATCATACATGTCTTTAAACCTTCTCGAGTTTCCAACATATGCAGTCAAATTATCATGTAAACCATCAGCTATAATTTTGGTTTTACTTTTAACTCACCTTTCTTATGCTTGTTTTTGGAATCAGTGAAAGCATTCTCCAGAGGCTCAGGTACATTTCCTTGAATGTAGTCGAAAACATCATTATTATCATCTATGATCTCCAATCTGACTTTCGATGCATCAAAATTGGATGAGTCACCCAACTTCTCATCACTCTTGAAGAAGGAAGTCATCTTGACTTTGACTAGATCGACTCTTTCAAATTTCCAAAGATTATTTCATCAAATCTTGTCTCCTTTTGGGCTTGTCCTTCACCTTAGCTCTGATACCGTGTTAATTTTTTAGATTTTTCTATGTTGTATCAATTACTTTAGCCAAATTCCACACTTTAGTTAGCAATATTTCCAATTACAATTAGTCTTTTCATTCATTAATAGTAATTAAATATAGAACAATAAATGCAATGAAAAAGGAGACAATCAACACATCAATAAGAGACACCAAGTTTGGTCAAAGACTAGGGAAAAACCACACAAGGGGGAAAACACTTTGAAATTATTCTTCTATTAGATTGTCATAAAATGTTCAGAAAATAGTCTAATCAGCCCAATACAATATCAAACAACATAATCCAATACAAATCTAAAATAGACTTCCAAAGTCATTGTGGTACAAAGTGAAACCCTTCAACTTTCGGTCGATTGTGGTCAACTTCAGTCAAATGCGAAACCCTAGCTCAAAACCGCAGTCGCTCCCTTCAGGTTGACATGTGAGCGACTGTAGCTTCTCGATCACTCTGTTTTCCTCTATAAGAGTTCAATTGTGGTCGATTTATCTTGGTGACATGTCAGTGACCAAAAACTAGAAACCCTAATGTGTGCGAGCCACGGACCTGAAACTTCGGACCCTGTGCGAGCTTCCTCCATCGAACATGTGCGAGCCAATCTAGGAAGAAGATAAAAAGATGCTTGGTCAGTGTCCAAATGAGCTCTAGGTCACTTGTATTTATAGGCTTTCATGGATGCCCAATAATTTCCATTTGATGTTGAGGCCAACCTATCTAAATGTGCATGTGTGGGTACAAAAATTTAAAATCCATATGAGGTGATATTTAGGTTGATTTTGGTCCTCTCGAAAAGAGGAGATAAATGCCATCCTCATCTCCATCATATAAGATATCGAAGGTGGAATTTGACCATAGTTTCATATTTTAACACAGGTCCCAACATTCATTTAATAATCATGCAAATCAATAACTAGGGGAAAACCAATAGAGAAACTAACAAATATCTTCCAATTTTTCCAAATGATTCAACAAACCCTACTCCCACCACTTGAAACTCAAAGAATGCCCGAGGATAATCTCATCTCGATTAGTGGTTAAGTAAAAACAATTAACTAATAAACCCTACCTATATTAATGTGTAGAGGGTACCATTAATATGAGGCAACAGTATAAAACACATAAAATAGTTACCTAACCCAATCCCCTCTAAATTTTACTAAACTAAATCCAAAATAATTAGCTATATAAATGAACTACAACTACTCAAAATCACATCAAAGAAAATCACATAACTAAAATATAAGAACATCGCCATATTCCCCCATTAACAACTTGAAATCCTATAACCTAATGTACGAATGAACACAATAATCATCATGCTCTACCCACCTTTAACATAAATCATCAAAAACAACAATAAAATCCTCTTATATAATTCATTTTATATTTTATCAAACAAATACTAAGTATCCAATCTTTTACACCATGTTAGTGTTGCAATAAACTTTATATCATTAAACTAATTAGTAAACCATACATGAATATGATATTGTCCATAATAATGTAAAAGAAATGTCATATATATATAAAATGTATGATATATATTTAAATTATACCATTAGTGATAAAAACAAGCTAAGCTACATTTCCATATTATATTATTTATAAGCAAAATTAGAAATAACCTATAATACCATGTCAACTTGAACAAAATAATATGAACATAACAACCTGATTTCGAATATCAACAAATAAAGCATCTCTATTATAATATTTAAAAGGCGAAAATAAAGTTTCAAAATTTTGGGATCATGATAAAATTGTATTCATTGGAAAAAATGTTTAAATCATACACAACAAACTAATATCCGAGATAAATTATTTATTTTGGAAATCAAAATAAATATTCAAAATTTTAAGTGTTAATTCATATTAAAACCAAACTAATATCACAAATAAATCAAAAATTTTGATCCGAGGTTTTTCGAAATATTAAAATTCAATTTCCAATATGAATTATATAGAATACTTATAATATAAATAATCATTAATCTTTTAAAAAGTATGAAATAATAATATTTATTTAATTTTATTATAAAATTTATTTTTAATTATTCGTCTTAACCATTAAAACATTATTTGTTTTATTTATAAGTGGTTATAGATTAATTGCTTTTAATTTAAATTGATGTCACAATATATAGGAAAAATTAATTAATATAATCTAAATAAAAATGTCTACCAATATATTCAATAATAAAAAATTTCATGATTTATAAATGAGAAGAAGATTACAAACAAAATCCCTAAGATACATAAATTTTTATATAGATTTTCCTAATCTTTTTTGCCAAATCTAATAAAAGAAATTAGATTTTTTGAAATTGTGTAGAAACATTAATATTTTGAATTGTTATTCATGATTAGGCCATGTCTAATATCATCATGGCTTCGTGTTTGTGTTTTAATCCAGGACCAATTAATTGACAATTGGAAGGACACAAAGTGGACAATATTCATTGGTAACTCCAAACAGTTTCCAATTCATGAGATTTAACCTTAATCTTTTGAAGTTTTTTTCATAAAGAAAAATATCTTATAGCTTCGAATTAATCTCTACTCTCTTTCAAAATTTCTTGATGGCACTCCCTCCACCTCCTCCTACATGGCATCAAAATAATGTTTGATGAGGTGTTCACAGTACCCCAAGGAACATCACACTCTCCTCTTGATAATTTCTTTATCAATAAAAAAGCAACCTCAACCATTTATATCTTCCTTCAACAAGAGGCATGGGAAATTTCACTTGGTATAGTTCGATGTTATAACTAAAGGGAAAGATGTTGGTGGATGGGGCATTCTTGATTTAAAGAGGTTTGGTTGGGCTCTATTAATCAAATCCCTATGGAAGGTTGTATTTGGTAGGGGTATTTGGCAATCGATTATTGCTGAGAAGTACTTAAAATGGAGAGCCTTTTTTCTGTGCGGTATAGAAGGGGCATGGTTGGGATCAAAAGAGGCTCTTACATATGGATAAGTCTCACTAAGGTGAGAAAATGGATGCTAGATAAGATGATTTGATCCTTTGGCAAAGGGAACCAAATTATTATTAGTTTGGATTCCATGCTTGGTGTTGCCCCATCTCCTTTCTACAATATTGATTTTATTGTTGCATTACATAATAGAGGTATATTTTTCTTGGATCAAGTTATTGCTCGACAACATCTGGATTTTCACTATCTAATTTGGAAGAGCGTAAAGGAGATTAGTCTATCAGGAGGTCATGGATCTACCTGGAATCGCCTCATATAGAAATTTAGATAAGTTGCCTTGTGCTAAAAGAGGTGGGAGATTCTCTAGTGTGGACTCAGTGGTGGTATCAAAGATTTACCAACATATTTCAAATTACACAAACCCCACAAACAACATATGCTGGTAGAGGAAAGCGTGGAGGTGGCAGGTTCCTTATAAAGTGGTCATTTTTTGTTGGCTAGTCAGGAAAAACAAAATTCAGACTTGGGACAACCTCTGTAAAAGGGGTTTCACAAGTCTGAATTGGTGTATTTTCTGTCATATGGCACAAGAGGATGTTACACATATATCTAAACATTACCCCATGTATGTGGAGGTATGGGCATGAATTATTAAACAGGTTCATATTTCTCAGTAGGTTACTTTTGATTCATTGGAGTCTTGTTAAAGGTGGTGGTTTAATTGGAAAGGAAGATACAAAGCTCTACCTCTATTCACAATATGGGAGATCCAAAAGACTAGAAATATTGCTAGTTTTGAAAACAAGCCTCCCATGATCCATAGTATATGTTGTAACTATTTCTTACCTATAAATTTTTCTTGTGGAGGAAATTTTCAAAAAAGGGGTTTTATATTATGCACTTTGTAATAATTCGACATATTTTATAAATGGCATGTCAAAGTTTAGTTTTTTACAGATAAATATGAATTATTTTTAATGTTCCACCAATAAAATCACGTGGTAATTCCCACACATGTTTTAACGACTAGGATTATACTCGTCATGATCAAGAGCTCATAAAAGATTGTGGATTCCAACACCCCCCCTGTGCTCCCGACGTTTAATGGAGGGGGTCTGCAATCCATGGTTTCTATAAACTATGGAAAATGACATGGCAGGTGCTTGTGCATTGCGCACCCCACTCCCCTCGCGCCCCATCCCGAAAAACCATATACCGCCTACCACCCCTGCAAACCACCTTCTTGCTAGTCGTTACTCTCGCCAAATTTATCCCTCTGCAATTCGTTCTTCCAAATAAACTCCCATTATCTTCTCCACTATCCATCAATTCATAACCACCAAATATCACAATAAATTCTTGCCAAAGTTCAAAAGCTTATTAAAACACTCTGATCATTAATAATCATCAACGAGTGTTTGAATTTTCTTTAAACGCCTAATTTTCCCAAATAGTTCAACCATTTTCTCATATTTGCAGTGTTAATAGAAAAATTAAGCAACATAGGAGCTTCCAAGTGCGCACGGGCTTTCCACTCACCATCTTCAATCTTGCATGGTATTCTAATTTTCCTCCTTTCTGTTCCATTTCAAAATGAGTACTTCTAAAGGGAAAGTTAAATCACATAGTGAAAATCCCATGCTTCCTATAGTCCTAAATTTGGATGAGTTGTCTTAGGTAGACTTAGACTTCAAAATTGTAGAGACCAAGTGTGAGTTTGATTTGTATGAATTGCATAATTGGGATTTTTAGAAGTTTGAAGATGCTAGTGATAATTTTAGGTTTTTGGAATCCCTGTTACCTCAATTTGTTTTTCCTCAAACTCATCATTTTCTTGAGTTTGTCTTTTCATGCGAAAGCAAATATTTTACCCAGTCAAGAGAAGTAGTAGCCAGAAATGGTGAAATTTTGTTCTACATAATGCTAGAGTCCATTCTTCAAGCTTTGCAAATCAGTCCTCTAAATGCCTTGCGTTCCTTTTCAGTTGACTCATTAATGGAAATTTACCATAATCTTACATTTCAAGAGAGAGTCCATATTTTTGAGTCATTTTTACCAGATTGATCTGAATTCTCGCTTCATCATCCGCCTTATTCCTCATCTATGTTTCCTGAAATTTCCAAAAAAATAATCACCATGGTTTGTTGTATGTTAGGTTATCAAAGTGATGAATGGATTGATGAAGTTATTTTAGGATTCTTGTCTATCTTTTCATCTAAGAAAAAGCCTTCTACCCTATTCATGAGCAGTTTTTAAAATCCAGTGTAGAAAGAGACTTTAAACATCAACCTTTGTTAATTTACTTGTTCTTATATCACCAAGCTGAGAGGTTTAGGATGCCACTACAAAAGTTGGATTCACACGGGAGGCCACAATTTGTTATTCACTTGACTTCATTAGTCAGAAAGAATTCAGAAGACTATTCATTTAGTGATTTTGTTAACCAATTCTTGTACTTATCATTTTGTCTTCTTAGTAGTGATGTAGTCCTAAGGATTTTAGTTGAAATTAAGAGAACTTTACATTTAAGTGAGCATACAAATGTAGGAGATTGGTATTTGTATCAGAGTTTAATAGAGATCAAAATTTGTCGTTATGAATTGTCACCTTCTAAATTACCAATTTGTCTTCCAATGAGGATTTTCGCTTTGGAATTCATAAGACATAGCCTGAATGTAGATGAAGTTCATTTTGTGTCTAGAAAATAAAAATCTTGGTTTAAAATAAAAGCTCAGATTGGCCCCTCTATAGCAAATAATAGAGAAGCTAATAAAGAATTAAGAATTTTTTAAATCAAACGAGGTTTAAAATGAGTTTTAGCTGGCCTTATGATCATTTAAGAATAATTTCAGCTATCGGACTTGAGCAAAAGTTAACTACTTATCTACACTTTTCAAAACCATAGATTGAGTTGTATGATAACAGGGAGATTTTGGAGGAAAATACTTTACTGGAATTTGAAGAATAAGTGTCAAGTCAGACAACATTGGAAATTCCCATCCAAAAGAAAAGGAGCTATAAAGGACAAGTGAGAGCATCTCTCTTGGTATTTCAAAGTCTAAGTCAACATAGTTTAGAGTTTTAAAAATAAGAAAGACCAAGGAAACAAAAGAAGAATCATTTGAAGCCAGGAATACAGAGGTATAAACTATAGTGATGGTGTCAAGTGATCCTACTTTTACGCTACAACAGATTGAAGAAAAAACAACAAATGTATCTTCTTCTGCTTCTTTTAGTAGTCAAACCATTTTTTCTAAATTAAGAGAAATGAAGAAAAATAACGAGTTTCTAACTTCTGCTACATATACTCAATTTTGGAAACAAACATTCTCTACCGATAACATATTGTTATTTGCACAATATCGTGATAGTAGACAATTTCGTTTGGCATTTCTTAAGCCAAAGGTTCTAGTCCCAAAGACTGCAAAGGACTATAAAAATTCTTTATTTTCTTTTGGTACTAAAAAGTTCACCCTATAGACCAGATAGATCTACATAGGCAAGCAGATGAAATGATCTACTCTTCTCTAACAAGTTTTGCTATGGCTTCTTCAAAATTACAAACTTCTTTGAATAACATTCGTTCTCAACTGAAGTTAGAAAAGATGTCATCATTGGCAAAAGATACAAGGATTAAAGATTTATAAGATATTGCTATCAAATTAGGATTGGTTCCTAACAATGTTGATGCAGCTAAAGAGATCATAAAAAATAGAAACGCAGATATTCAATCATTGTGCAGTAAAATAAAATTACTAGCAACATTGCATCCTCAAGCTCAGGATGTGGGAGAAATTGAGAAAGAAAATGAAAACATGTTGCATCTGATTATGAAGCGAAATCAACAAATACAAAACATGGAGGCATAGATAGAAAAGCTAGTAAGAGAGAGAGAACATAACGTTGGTACAGGAATCTCAACAGTGGAGATAGGATCAACAAGTCATGATTCAACATAATAGTTATCTAAAGCAATGGCTGATTTTCTTTGAGAAATGTGGAAATTGAAAAGTTGAAGGCATCATTACAAAAGGAAGAAGAAAATAAAATAAAAGCAGACAATGCATACATTTCACAGATGCAGAAGAAATTTAAGCTTACTAAATACCCTAAAAAATATTTAGATGAATCCATTAGTGCACATAAATTCTGCAATTTCATATTTATTGTCTTCCATGGAGATCATTTTGAACAAGAACAACTATTGGAGAAAGTTGAGGCAACCATTGAATATATCAAAGAAGATTTGGAAAATAGACCTAGAGAAGCAACCATAATAATCAAAGTCCTAAATTCAAAAACCAGAGAGGAGCTAGAAGAAATGGGAATTGAAGATTGAACAGATGCAGTTCTTGAGGTGAGGAAAGTATTGAAAAAGAGAGATTTTATGTTGCAGCTAGAGAACAAATGTGAAAATTTAGAAGTTTAGCTTAAAAGATTTCTTTAAAAGTTCTTTGTTCTTCAACAAAAAGGACTCCCATCTCTGAGGGATTCTCATGGTCAATTAATCCAACAGGGACACTATCAACAAAATCTACATGATATAGTAGCAGATAAATCAAAATTTTCTAAATTCAAAGGAATTATTAGTGGTAAAAGTTTTCTTTAGGGTATAGCTAATGATTTGTTTATTTCACATGAAATTCATCATCTTTTATCGATAAATAGATTTTTGAAAAGTATACTGAGGTAGATGAGGCCTACAGAAAGGTGATAAAATTTTCATGCCTAGAAGATGATCAGTGGGATAAGTTTTTCGAGCTTATTAGTTGAACAAGCAGCAGGTTTCCAAGGAATATTTTGGCAAGGAGAAAAAAATCTAGGAGCAAAATTAGAAGAATGCACATTTAAAGCTAGTAGTTGGAAACAAGATCTTCAAATAGTGTGCTGAGTTAGAAAAACAGTTTGAATACCTCTGTTTTGAGTTATTTGTGTTAAGAGTTATTCGAATTATATTGGATAAAAATTTATTTTTCATAACAAAGTTGTAATAGGTTAGAGATTTTCGGAAAAAATCTATATGTACTTTGTAATTTGAAGTAAGAAGGGTTGATACCTAAATGATATTTTTGGAGTGAAATTGCTATAATATTTTCAACCTGAAGATAATCACAGGATTCTGGTTTCCATTTATGCAACATTTGTGTACATGTGAGTGTTTTCTAGTGATTTCCATAATCTATTTCTACATATTTTTGAGATAATGTAGGATATTGGGAAGGGTAGGACTGAGTATCAGTCTCTCGAACATCCCTAATGCAGGGTTATTTTTTACAATGTGTTTTAATCAACCAATCTGTTTAATTAAATACTTAAAAATTAATAAATTATTGCTTCTATGCTATGCTTAAACAATATTTTTTTTACTATTGAGCTACATTTGTACGTTTCCTCTCATCTCAAATGATTAGATGTTCGGGAAGGATATTTAGTCTTCTAAGCTCTTCTTCGTTCTTCCTTAGAATAATTTATAAAGACTATATGTTCTCATAATGGAACACTGACACTTTAATTAATTAAATACTCAAAAATTAATAAATTACTACTTTTATGCTATGCTTAAACAATATTTTGTTTACTATAGAACTACATTTGTACATTTCCTCTCAAATCAAATGATTAGATGTTCAGGAAGGATATTTAGTCTTCTACATTCTTCTTCATTCTTCCTTAAAAGAACTTATAAAGATTGTATGTTGTCATAATGGAACACTGACACTTTGATTACTCTAAAGGATTAAGGATTATAAGCATAAGCAAATGTTTACATCTTTGGATCATCCATTTCAATCAATACCCCTCACAATTGATGATTTGGCACAATTATTTGGCCGACGACTATCTATAAAGATACAACAATATATTTTCTAAATATTTGGTTTGGTTATCTGAGTGGGCACCCCCCAAGCACCCTGATTGTTCCTTCCATTCTTTATCTCTTCCATTGCAGGTGGTTTTTCCTATAGGTTTCTTTGATGCTGCGACTTGTGATAACAGGTGTGGATTTCGGGAGTGGTTGAGGATAAATATTCACATACACTTTCCCTTTTTTTGGTTCAGTGGGTCTAGTACAAATCAAAAGGTTGAGCTATTGTCACTCTGGGGTCTGTTGGTCTTTGCAAAGCATCTTCAGATCCAAAATCCCTATGTTTACAGGGACTCTAGATCAATCATTGATGCGGTGTCTCGGCGATCCACCTTCTTGGCTCCTTCCTTGATAGTTTTAATGGATCACATTAAGTTCCTGGAGGGCTCCTTTGAGCATATCTCTCTCCCTTATGTCTATAGGAAGCGCAACACAGTGATAGATAGTCTCTCAAGGCTAGATTTGGTCTTTTCTCCTGGCTCGATCTAGTACAAATGTTATATGGGGGGAAAGCTAATGGAAGAGGGAAGTTTTGATGTGCCATAACTGGTTCTTGGAATCCCTAATCCTTTTTTGGAATATCTGGTATCTTATCCATATATTTGTATGGTTATCCTTATAGCATAGCCAAACTAGTTTCTCTTTTATACTTTTAGATGGGCACTCTTTATACTTTGATGACTTTAGTTTTTGGTTCTGAGTGTCAATATATTGAGGCAACATGGTCAAAGACTCTTAATTTATCTTATTTTTGCCTCTCTAGTTCCTATTATTCGGACTACAGGTTGGTCCTATTTTTTATGATCTTACTTCGATAACATTGTTAACCATTTTGATATTTGGAATTTCTAGATATATGCATGTACTGGAATTGCCTATTTATAATAGAAGTGCCAATGTTTTTTCTTTGTGAAAAAAAGAGGCATGGGAATAAACGGATTTTTATCTTGATTATAGTTTAATATTTTAGTTCCACAACTTCGACTTAAGCTCTCACACCACCATCAATGAGCGTTGAGCTTGGGAAATGGGTTTTCATTGCAAAAAATCATTAATTAGAAAACCAATTTTAAGTTTTAAATTTTAATGCATTAGATTGTGCATAAAAAATAATACCCTTATTTCAACTTAATCTAGAATTTTATATTATAAAAATTATTATAAAGTTATCTACACAACCAATTAACATTTATAATTTAAAATATTTCAAATTATTAACCAATTAACATCTGTATTTAAATATTTCAAATTATTAAAAAATTTTTAATGAAAATTTAATTGTGTTTTTATTATTTTAATTTTGATATTTATAAAATTTTCATTACAAAATTTAACTATTTCAAAAACTAATTTAACTTTTGTTTTTTTAATTATATATATACATTTACACTCAAAATAATGGTAAATATTATTAAAAAAAAAAAACTTTATTTTTTCTTTTCATAAAATTAATAAAAAATATAATATTACTTATAAAAATACATTTATTTAAAGAGACATGAAAAACATCCTTTCATATGTTACTACCTCTACAAAGATATGTGGTGAAGGAGACCCAGAAAGGCCTCCATTCATAAACTTGGTTAAATGTGAATGAATACATACGAAAGTTAGATTATGCGTAGGCCACTTTTGGAAGCATGCTGTGTTTTTCTCCTTGCTTGAGCATAACAAAGAAATTTATAAATATGTTTTTCTCCTTGCTTGAGCATAACAAAGACGTTTATAAATATGTTAAATAAAAATTAGGACAATGATTTTTTTATTAAAATAAAGTTATTTTGATATTGTAAATTGCTTAAATAAAATAAAAAGAAATTAAAAAATCAATAATCATTCTTTATTAATTTTTAATAATTAATTTTTTTATTAGATAAATTGAAATGGAAATAATCAAAACTTTTAAAACACAAAGTGATTTAAATGTAAATTTTATATATATATAATAATATTCAAATTTTCCGTCAAATATATATAATTTTATATTTAAAAAAATAACCGTGGATTTATGGCTTTCTTGAAGTTGTTTCAACAAGGTAATTGTTTTGCATGAAGGTGATAAAAATGAAAATAAATCAAAGATTTTAATCTAAAATAAGTTTTAATCATTTAGATTTAAGTTAATAAGATTTAATTAAAATTAATAAATTGATAATGATTAGTTTGAATTATAAAATAAAGATGAATTAAACTTTTTTTTATTTTAATAAAAATCTATTAAATATATAAATTTATATTTAATATTAAGTTATGTATGGGCTTGATTGAGTTATTTTGAATTTATATATTTTAATATTAAAGTTATGTTTTGCGGTTAATAATTTTAATAAAAAATAATTAATTTATTTAAATCTAATAATTAAATAGTATAATTAAATGTATAAGAATAATTTTTTAATGATTTCCTAAATTGTTGATGATATTTTATTTGAGAGTTCTTGTAATAGATATAGAAATTATTATTTTAAAAATCTGAAAAGTCTACATTATTATAGGTTTATTAGATTTTTGGATTTATATATTTATTGTTAATAGTGCATGCTAATGAAAATTATGAAAACAAAGAAGAGAAAAATAAAACCTCACATACACATACAACACAATATATTCTTTCAGAAATATTTTCGAGAGAAAACCCAACTGGAAGGTAAGATTGCTCCGCTCTCTTTCTTTGTCTGGAAATATGGTTACAAGTACAAATAAGTATGGTTTGTGGCCCATAGACTGCTACAATGCACAAATCCTCTCTGTGTGCTCTACCTACTATCCCTCTTGGCTATTTTTGCTCAGCTGTGGAACAAATGCACTCGAAAGAATGGAATCCATTTTCCCCCTAGTGGCTCAATTATAACACATCCCAACAGTGTACTAGTGGTTAAGTTTGACTACCTCAACTATGAACTAAAGTTACAATATAGACTCTTCTAGAGTATTTTACATCATAATCATGTGGTTATCCCCTTTTCCATGAATAATCGGGGCTGACGCAACATCCTCTCGAATTATGGGTGTGAAAATAGGAATGTCAACTGTTGAGTGACATAATTTTTGCATATAGTCTAATTGACACGCTTCGTGCATTGTTGGAAAGATATTTGTGCATGGAATATCATAAAAGAGTGTGGGATTAAAATGGTAAAGCGCCCCTTGCCCCCGCCCTCCCTACCCCCCCACCACACAACCCCCCTAAAAAAAAATAAAAAACATCGTTTGATGCCTCAAAATGCTCTCGGAAGGTTTCAAACCTCATTTTGCCAAACAGAGTCATGCCATTAAAAATGACTCCATGAGCTAATTCCTCCACTTTTTCCACTCTAAATGCATCAAGAAGAATGAAAAACAATATAATGATCCAATCTAGATCATTAATTTTGAGGAATTTTATGATTTACAAAGTAAATTATGACATCTTCATTTGTAAGAATATAATGCTTACACAACCCAAGTAAATTTTAAATAACATGTCCCTTTTGAGCTAGGCCAAGTGAGGAGTGAGTTAGTAATGAAAAAAAAGTTATATAATAACATTTATCTTTATAAGAAAAAAAAAGAGAATTTGTGAATATCTTCAAAAATAAAATTAGTGAGTGAGGGAAGAAAAAGTTATTTAATAGCCTTTGCCTTTGAAAAACATATAAAATTGTTTGTTAATATTTTCCAAATTTTATATTAAATGTTTCATATGTAGTTATTTCTAAGTTCCTTTGTTTGTTCCTTTCTTTCTTTGAATGGATGAAGAAGAATAATAACTATTATTAATTTCTTGATGATAATAAATATTATTTTAAATAATCATATCACATTTTCATGGTCTTGAACATATATATAATTCTATTATATCAATATGAACATCAATTCATATGAGTGACTTGGATGGTGCCATCCTATGCGTGAGAGATAAAGAGGTGTTGAATGCTAAGTAGAGAAGAGCTCACAAATCTTGTGTGAACTTTGGAAAATTTGTGAAGACTTCTAAAGATTGGATACCCTTAATTTTTGAAGGAATATAACCTTTTAAGTTAGAACAAAAGCTTGGATATATGTAATCTAATTTTTGTTAATAAAGGATATGGATATAAGAATATTTATAAGTTCTTGGAACCCTTGTTTTCATGCCTATGTTTGAGAGTATATAGGCCTAACTCTTGGAGCTATGGACACTCTTCTTGAGTGTAAGGCCTTAACATGAGCTCAGCCTTTTACTCATGAAGTTGAATAAGTGTGAAGTTAAAGGTGTTGGACCTATCCTTACTTAGTAGAATCCAAAGGAGGGTTTAAGGGGAGTGCTTTTCCCTTGGGAAACATTTGGCAAATATTTTAAAAATTCAAGAGGAAAACTTGGAAATTTGAGGTATATCACATGAAGTTATTTTTCATGCAAAGTGGCATGTTTCACATGAAAACTAAACTTCATGTTATGCAACATGTATCACATGAAAAATAACTTCATGGTGCTTGAGATGTATCACATGAAGTTATTTTTCATGCAAAGTAGCATGTATCACAGGAAAACTAACTTCATGTTATGCAACATGTATCACATGAAAAGTAGCTTCATGCTAGGCACCAAAGATGACGACCCCGAGACTCTTAGACTCATCCTCCTTAGAGCTACTAGGGACAACTATATAGATGTAATAAATCCCATGAGAGTTGGAGATGTCTCTTAGCTGATATATGAGGAAAGAAATGAGCTACAAAAACAATACTCACATGCCAATACAAAATATGAAGGCAACCGTAGACTGAATGAATTATGAAGTCATCAAAAGGAGTCACTAGGATTGAGCTATGAAACTTATTACATGATTTCAAGAATGATATCCTAAAATTGACTCAACTCACAATTATATACCTTGCAAGGAAAGAAGAAAGAAGAGGTACATTTGGAATTAGCCATATTTTGTTCCAAATGCCAAAAGAAGCACTTTCTTTGGGAACATCCTTTAAACAATGTGGTGTATGTTATTTTGCAATAGAAGCATGCAACCAAAGACTACCCTTCCTTGCCTTAGCTTAGGTAGTATAACAAGTTGTTAGTGAGGAAATTACATAGATTTTCTTTGCAATCGAGAAGCAACCATGGCCACCTAGTGTGGCACAAGACCTGCCTCAATATTTTGTTTCATACCAATATCCACCACAAAATCAGTACTCGTCCATCCCATGGTAGCAATGGCTACCCATGCTCAAATCGAACCTTGTAAATAGGATTGGTGAGGGCCTTCATCCTTTGGGAACTTCCACAACACACCCAATAGTATCCTTAGTCACACCCATGATTCCAACATTCACAACAAATGTAATTACCATATAATCAATCTCCTCTAAAACCATCTCAAATACTTTCCCAACCCATACCTAACCCTAATAATAAAGTCGTATAGTCCACTTACAATGCTAAACTATCTCCATTTCAAACTTATTCATTTCTCCTGCAATAATAATGATATTCATTATGCTCAAGAAAAGTGATTAATGATAAGAATTCCCCCAATGTCCAAGAATATGAAGAAGAGATTAGTCCCACAGAACTAGACGATCAAGTTATTAACTCTTCCTCTAGAACACAAACTACTACCTCAAATCCTAGCCAACAACACTAAGAGGGTAAATTCCAACTCCTCCACCTCTAAAAGATAAGGTTATATCTACACTTTAGCTTCAATTCTAAAATGTCTTCAAGAATACTGATGGTCATCTCCTTGATGAAAGGTGTTTTTCCTATCTATCTTTGGATTATTTGGTTTCTCCCTTCCCTTTCCATAGATTGCCTCTCCTGCAAATTTAGTCTTAAAGGACATCACTCAAAGCATACTCTATAATAAGTCTACAATTGCTTCTACCATTGACTCCACTTTTTTTAATCTAAGTTTTCCTTCATTGGTCTCATATTGATCTTTTATATCAGTTTGATTTGGAGTTTGGCTATGCCTTATTCCAAGCAATAATGGCTCTTCACTTGATAGAGATCCAAATCTAGTTTTCATCGTACACTCTAAAGGAAACAAGAAGCAATTCAAAATCACCCATTGTATCTAGATTCTACATAATGAATTCCATTATAAACCAAACAACTACGCATTTCTAATATAATAACATATATTTCATATCTTATTAATCAATATCAAATAAAAAACAAGTTAAATACACATAATATTCATCACAAAAGACAACACAATTTTTATACTAGAAAATACCCTTCTTGGGTTAAAAAATCTAGCTTTGATTCAAAGAATGTAGTGTTAACAAATAATTTTTTAGTTATGCATTGTTCAGAACTTTCTAGATTTATCATTCATGGAGATGTGCTTACATTGCTTGAAAATCCTAATAATCAAAGTTGAAATTTCCCTAAAAGGAAAATCTTTCTTCTCTTCTTCCTTTGTTGCGATCTCACAATCAAGTTTCTCAATGAACAATGGGTTATTCAATCTTCTAACAAACTAACTCTTGGATCCATCCTAAAATCTACCTTATGGGCCATTTAGTTATCAATTATTCTTCATATTTTGCCCCTTTAGTGACACAACAATTTGCTTCATGTGGTAATTAACTTCGTTGTCCAATGAATAATTCTTGATCCATAAATAACCCCTACCAAAAATCTCTCATTAACACATGTACAAAATAAATATAGTTTTTGGCATAATCCATAGCTAAACCAAATCAATTCAATTGAGAAAATCACATACCTCATTGACATTAACATGAATACATTAATTGATTCTAGTTAATTTTTGTAGTCAATTCCCCTTAGTCAGTGGACTTGGCCTAATTGAGCTTCCATATTCTAACTTGTCATTGATCCAATTTTGGATTATATAGAATACAATTTATATTGAGAATATTGGCCACTATTTAGTGGAGTAATTATGTGACATTTAGCTTGGTGTATTTTTATAATATATAAAACTTTCTTTATTTATAGGGTGCATGATAATTTGCATTAGATAAAAGTCTTTAACTTGAAACAAATTTGCAAATTCTTGCAATAACTAACAACACAATTTTTTCACTTTTTAAGTTTTTTGAACATTTCTTATTATATTATTTCACTTTCTTGCTAAGAAAACTATAGTTTTCTTTGAAGAACCTAGATTTAACTTGTCAAAAAGATAATACTTACCTAACATTTAATAATAAAATGATCTTTAATATTGTTCATTACATAAATTATCATTTTGATTAATTTGTACAATGGTAATTTAATACAAATTATATGAATTATGTTGAGTTAATAAAATAAATGAAGTCAAATTTGGGAATAACTTTTTGTTGGGCACGGGATCCCCCAAGGGAAGTTTTGGGGCTTAAAGCCCATATTTTGACTAAATCTGATGTAAAGACTCCATGTTTTGTAGGTGCAGAGCGCAAACTTGTAAATGAGTCATAGGGTTGTCCACCCTCATTTTTGTAAATGTAATGTCAGCTTTAGAGATCTACCCATGGTTCGCGGACCATAGGATTGTATAAATAAAGCGAGCCTCTAAGTTGTAAATCAGCGAAGAGAAGAATAATGAAGTAATAGATGGAGAATTGAGTCTTATCTAAGTGTAGAGTCGAGTCTTGGTTCATAGAGTAGGAGAAGGCTCTGCAGCTGAGTGCGCAGAGGCCTAGTAGTCCACAGCTGAATGCGTGGACCCCTGCAGCTGATTGCGCAGGGCAAGTTGAGTCTGTAACTGTTGGAGAAGTAATAAAAAGAAGTTTCATATCATTTCTATGTATCTTTTTCCTATTTTGTGCATTGAATGTATTGGGTATAAATTACGTTTCTGTTGTGTATATGATGCGCGAACTTATATGATTGTGTTGATTAAGTGAATATAAGATAAACTATATGTTTAAGAAAAGTCAAATAACATTTATAAGAAGATAAGTAAGATCTGTGGTGTAACTTAGGGAAATAGCACAGATCGCTGCCATAGTAGCGCAAAAGCACTTCAGCCCCTGGTGAGGGTTGCGCGAAGGTGATTATAACAGATTGCGAAGGCCTCGCAGGTCAGGGTAGTGCACA
Organism: Pinus taeda; assembly: GCA_000404065.3. Taxonomy (NCBI): domain Eukaryota; kingdom Viridiplantae; phylum Streptophyta; class Pinopsida; order Pinales; family Pinaceae; genus Pinus; species Pinus taeda. Next base: position 154,281 of record APFE031117408.1, read on the forward strand.
AAGTGACCTGTGCGAAGGTATTGATGGTTGAAATAAATCGACCCCTCAGACATCTCAAGGGTGCAGAACCCTGGTTCCAACATCCCCCCATATTGCTTCAAGTGAGACTTCAGTCCGCACTCTGCGGGATGATGCTGAAAGGGCCAGTAGTATAAGGATTTGTTTGGCTAATTAACTCTGAACCTGGGTCAGGCCCCCTCAAGCTGACAAATGGTTCCGTTGGCGGGATTAGAATCTGCATAAAGATGCCTAATGTCATATCACTGGAATCCAACTAAGAATGAAATTGAAGGTTGGTTGGACAGAGGAATTCACGAGTTCATGGCGCAGGAAAACAGGAACCTGTGACTAACAAAATAAGAGTGGTTAGATTGCTACTTGTACACAGAGATCCACGAAATCTTTTTCACATCTTTCCCTACTGATTTGTACAAGTGGATCGCGAAGCTAGCAGATAGCCAAGGAATGTGGAAACTCGACAATCCTATTGTGTGGACTCCAGAGTTGGTGCGCAGATTGGAAGCATCAGAGGATAAGATCGCATGCACTATTGGTCACTGGCTCGATCAGATTATAGGAGGATTCATTACTAAGTTCACTATAGATACTTTAGTCAGCTATAGCGAGGCGGAGCGACGCTTTCTCAAAGGATCATGAGGTAAGTACGTAAAGTCTCTGAATACTTGGATTAAAATTCTATTGTGTGAAAAGAGGATTATGCAATTACCTTGATGTCTGGAGCTACTTGAAGTGGAGAAACCTACAGAAACGAAGGAAGTAAGGGACCAGAGAATAGCCCTTTGATTTCACCTCTGCGAGGGGACGTGAAAGAGCTTTCAAAGGTCTCTCCACGAAGTGTGATCCATTTGATAAGGCAGAGGATTCCGCGCATACCACCCCCACCCACACCGCCACCACCTTCACCACCTTCACCTCCATCTTCGCCCGTACCACCTCTGCCACCACCGCGAGTCAATATGACAAGCACGATAAAGTTGCTTGTGTTCAAGGGAGTAGGAAATGAAGATCCAGACTAGTTTTTGTTTGTGATAAGGGCCGTATGGAAAGTGCATGGAGTTATAGATGATAATATAAAGAAAGCAACAATGGTTAGCACCCTGCAGGACCGCGTGCTGACCTAGTATGTTAAGAACTCCAATAATAATCCAAATGCAAGAATTGCGGATATCCAAGCAGTGCTAAATAGATAATTTAGCAGGCTGCAATCAGAGGTGCAGTCGATCATTGGATTCAAAGAGATCACAATGCTACCAGGTGAGACTCCTTGGGAGTTGGATGATAGGTTGAAGTGCACGACTCGCAAAGCTAATATGAATCTGACGGATGTATAATATCACGAATGGTTTGTAGCATCGCTAACACTACATTTAAGGAGCGTGCTATCTCAGCAGAAGTTAGCGACTCAGGCAGAGGCCTTAGAGATCGTGATGAGATTGCATGAAACCCCGATGCAGGGTTCTAACTTGGGAGTTCAGCAAATCCACACGTAGTTGAAAAACTTATGCCCTGAAATGCAATTTTTGAAACAGGACATGGCAGCTCACCCAGAAGTGTGCGAAGAGGTGTGGTACATAAAATGCAAGGGTTAGGGTCATGATAAGGACCATTACTTGGTGTTCGCAAATTACCTCATAGGAGGAGGACCAACACCGTTAAGGCTAGAGGCACAAGCAAGACCTAGCGCGACGCATGCTTTGTGGTGCACAATTTATCAAATAGGAGGGACACGCTACAGACAACTGCCATTTGTTACAGAAGTACACGCAAAATTCACAACAATTCTTCTGTAGTTTTTGTAGATCAATGGGATAAGATGAGCACACTTGTAGAAGCTATGAGCTAATGATGGATAGAACTCTCACCTACAGGGTTCAGGCTGAAATGTGACCCCTAGACCAGAGCGTAGGACTAGCACGAATCGAATTTCAAGGGCACGGATGAGGTCGAGGTGGAGGAGGACCTGGAAGAGGTCGCGGACATCTGATATGCTACAATTGTGGAGGGCCAGGACATTATTCCCATGATTGTACGAACCCAACGCATCCATCATGTTTGTATTGTACCTTGTTTGATCATGAGACAGAAGATTGTCCTGCGCTGATAGCTAGGATACGCAACAAGGGAGCGCTACCACCTCCCCCGACTCAGAACCTGCATATGATGAGGTCTGAGCCGTGTGAGGAAGATCCAAATGTGAACATTGTGCTCCAAAGTAGAATCGCAACAAGAGTTGATAAAGGCAAACAACCCGAAGATAGTACTTAGGTTCACAAGGCTTCGACGGAAGAAGCAGAGTTTGATTTGAAGCGCGCTAAGGAAACCTTCATGGAAGCTAAGAAGAGCTTCGTTGATGCCTCCACTTTAGGAAGCAAAGATAGACCGGAGCCAGAAATGGGCGCATTTATGTTGTTCTTGGAAACATGCATGAGGCTACTGCGTGAGAGTAAGGCTGTAAAGGGATTACAGGAACTCATGAAAAGATGCGCTAGAACTGTGCCAGGAGAACCGCACGTAGTCCAGAAGATTGGAAAGCATGCGACGAGGATGGGAAGAGAAATGAGGCTAACTGCGCAGATTGGAGAATATGCGATGGACCAAGTAATTCTCGATTTAGGATCAGATGTGAACATTCTGTCGAAGAAGACATGGGAGCGCATAGGGCGGCCTACACTGCAATGGTCTCCTATTCTGTTGCGAATGGAAAACCAACAGAAGATAATACCCATGGGATGATTGTAGGGAATCATCGTGGATATTTAGGGAGCGAACGCACTAGCAGACTTTGAAGTGATAGAGATTGTTAATGACAACAATCCCTACCCCGTGCTCTTAGGAATTGATTGAGCCATTCACATGAATGGGGTGATTAATATGAAGAAGCGCAAGATGATTTTTGAGAAGTCTCTGCGTGTAGTTATACCCTTGGACCTTGCTGAAGGATCGCAATATACAGAGCCAGTGCACCACTATGAAAGTGATGATGATTTGGACTGCATCTACAAAATAACTGATTGAGAGAAAGATTGCATAAATCCCACTGTAGACGGACGGATCTCATGGAAGCGCAAAAGCTCATGTACATCAGATTCTGATGAGGAGATAAAGTAATCGTAGAACCAGTTACACGAGGTAACCACACTGAACTATAATATGATGACAAGATCGATGCGCTGCATATCGACGGAAGTGAGGGATCTGCCTACTTATGATAGGTTAAGTGAGGTAGATACCTTCTTCGACAAATTTGAAAGGGAGGTGCCAGAAAGGCAACGCTTCTAGGCCTTGAATTGGGTATTGTGCGCTACACTCGCAAGGTGGTGGGGTATGCACAAAGGGAGTTTTGACGACTAGCGCGAATGCAGGAGAATGATGTGCACGTGGTTTAAAAATCCTAGGGTGTGATTGACCGATAAATATAATGGACGGGATGGTTCATGCGTGCATCTACCCAGGTGGGTACAGGCATATGGTAAACAACCTGCGTGGATACACATGAACTGCATGTTGGGAAATACAGTCAATAAACATGTGTTGGGGAATCAAATGCGCAAATGGTTCCTCAAGTTGGAATGACAAACTATGGAGAGAACGAGCATGCAAAAGGTTATCCACACGGAAGCATTTAACGAAGCGTGCGAAGCACTTAACAAGGTATATAATGTGCAAAGAAGTGAGTGGGACCTACGCGTACCAACAGTCTTATGGGCTTATAGAACAACATGCAAGAAACTAATGAGACAGATGCCTTCTAGGCTAGCCTATGGAGCAAACACTGTAATACCGATGGAGTATATCATGCCAAGTCCGTGCATAGTAGCGCCCACAGATATGACGAATCGCAGAGCCTTGGAAGAAGGGATCGCACAGTTGGAAGAGTTCGAAGAAGAATGCTTGGGACCTGATGAAGAGATCCAGCAGGGTAATCTTAGGCTCCAAGAACTCATGAATGAAAGAGTTCGGTTGAGGGAGAAAAGCGCCATGGTGGAAGCAGAAGCAAAGAAGCTTGAGGAAGGAATACATAAGGACTTTCTTGAAAAAAACCCTGGTGATAAAACAGGATGCGCACAATTACATTGACGAATTTGGGGACTAACACCAAGAGTTGAACAATTTGATGCCTTGGATTGGATTGTATATTACCAAGGGGATCAAAAATGGTGGCACGATGTAACTGGTAAAATGCACGATGCAGTTGGTGAATCCAATTGGCAAACCCTCCCTAGGAGAAGTAAGCAATAGTCATTTGAAGCTATATACAGTGGCCTGGCCACCTGACTAACTGTCGGAAGCACAGTCTTAGTGCTCTAGGCTATTGAAAGGAAGTGTAGGACTATAAACTACTCTGCCTAGGAGCTGCGCGATGTTAGGACTGCGCGCAGGAGCGAAGTGTCACAGGGTCTACAACAGCGCAAGGGTAGTTGCACTGCCATGCAAGTTGGCTGGAAAATGACCGTTGCAGTCACTATTCACGATGTGATACTTGGGTTGAGACCAAATGGAGCAGGCGACAAGAATTTAAGGTAAACTTTATGGGCTAGATTTGGGAAAATCTGCTACCAAGGGAGCATTAATGGATCAAATTTGGGGGGAACGGTCAAATTCGAATTCAAAAGGTGCTATAAATTGCAAAGGGATGCCCAACAAACAACACCTGGCCATTTGAGAATTGAACTATTGTGCACCCAAAGATCTATGAACCCAGATCTGTTTGACTTTTTAAAGTCAAAGGCATTGTTTAAACACTTACTTGAGTCGTTGAGGGATTTGTGGAACAACGGTATGACAATACCAGAGGAAGCCATGGATATTGGCAACATGATTGCTGAAGAGGCCACACAGGCCATGACAATAGGAGATGCCCTTGAGAGCTTCGGGATAGTCACGGAAATCCCTAAATCACCATGCACACCGAGACCTAAGAAAGATAAGTAGCCCATGGTTCCAGTGCGTGTGTCCCCTAGAAACTCGTTGCGAACTAAACTGACCATGGAAGAAAAGGGGAAAGTGCTTAGTGTGGAAACCGGCAAGGAGGAGAAAGACCTTGAGGAAACCCTCCTTGAAGAGAAGGAGGACAAAGAAATGGAGGAAGAAACCTAGGGTGCGGACCCTCTAACCAGGTTTCCCGTGTATGTTCCTCCGCGGAAAGGGAAAGAAAGGGTACCTAAGGAACTAGATGAGAGCAAGAGCTCTCTGCAGACTCCACTACTACCTAACGATATCATTTTTGAAGGAGCGCACTTGGGATGGGTGTTGGGTTTAAAGTTTGAACACTGGGATCTCGTGGACCACGAGAAATTCCCACACTTGGCAACCCCGCAGCTAATGCGGCCAAAGAAAAACACAATGACGAGAGTCATAGAGTTGAGCCACACAAGTTGTTGCATGGAGTAGAAAAAGCATGGTTGTTAAACCTACTCTAGGTGTCGAATTTCCACCGCACTCCAGTAACTATTTTTGTCATCAAGCAGCTGCTCTGCTTGGTGCATGATGGGTGCTTATGGCTCAAGGAGCCCATCCCCATCACAGACCACCTAATCCACAATATTACCTAACTCCCTTGCAAAGGGGAGGACCCAACAGATATCTCGGAGGGTAAAAGTAATGATCTGGCTGTCGCAGAAGCCATGAAGAAAAAATTCAAGCCAGGGAAGAAGCAGAGAGGGTACGCGATCTCCAGTATCAACAATAATGCAGTCAGATTTGCGACCCAGATACTAGCTGGCAAGGTTATGCGGAAGTGTCATGCGGATGAGGTGCCCACACCGGTGATAGCACTTGCCGCACAGTGCGTGGAGGGGGTCCAATTTAACTGGTCAGAGTACTTGTGCAAGTTCCTGGAAAATTGCCACAAGGCACAAGAACAAGGGAAGACCTTCCACTATGCATGGCTTCTACTATCCATAGTACTGGTAGTTTGGAAATTGCCCGACGACAGCCAGTTCCCCATGATTGCGAAGGATCTTCCGAAAGCAGTGAAGTACGCTTCGCTATGGGCCACTAAAGATGCATAGAGAATCAGAGACAGAAAAATATTTTGGGTGTTCATGGAGATGAACATCAAAATGGGGATTAACCGCAAGCCACAGTTATTACCCACTGTCTACAATAGTCTACAGAGCTTCGTTGAGTTCAAGGCGGACATCCATCACATATATATCCGAGTGCACAAGGACGTTGAGAAGAAATGGAATGAGATCCCCTACCTGGTCATGGACGATGTCATATTTTTCGTGCTTGAGTCATGGCCGCCGGAGTGGCGTGCTCCAACCAGCTCCGCGGTGGAATTCAAGAAGTCCACTGTGCAGAGGAAAAAGGAGGAGGAAAAACTGCAGATGGCGCAATTGGAAAGAAAAGAAGGAATGAAGCAGCAACGACCAAGGCACAGGAGGCGCGAGACGTCGCGAAGTTAGTAGCAGAACAACGATAGGCAAGTGAGAAGGCGCGCGAAAGCCAGAAGTTGCCTTCGCCTGAACAGGAGCCCGAAACTAAGGAAGGTGGCGTGAACCCGCAAACAGTGTCTACACAGTTGAAGCGCGAGCCCTCGAGAGAGCAGGGGAGGCTGCAGAAGAAGTCAAAATCCTCCAAGACTTCTTTCAACCCGATCACCCTGATTGAGGGGATCTGCATGACATAGAGGAGACGGTGCATGACGTCACCATGGAGGCCCTCTAACAGTTCACAGAGGAAAATCAGATGGTGTTGGGGGCCCTACGGACATAGATACAGGAGTTGTAGGTGCGCACTCCTCAAGCTAGTGCTCTATCGACTAGCCTTGTAGTAGGCACGACCGCAGCTAAGGAAATGTTGTGTACCTACACAACTAACACTATAGTGCTGCCAGAAGGGGCACTAGTTATAGAAAATGAGGCTGACAAGCCTATGGTTAATGCGCTGAAGGGAGTTGGGATAAACATGGTTGCGCTCCCTCAAGGGATGCTCTATGTGCTATAGGATGGAGTGATTGCAGAGCTGCAGGCCAGGGAGAATCACAAGCTCCAGGTAATGAGCGAATAGTGAATTAACATGGAACAACGGAGCCTGGAGCGCAACGAGGTAGTGGCACAAAACTGACAAATTGTGCAGGTGGTTGAAGAAGCCTGCCAGATGGTCCCTGAGTTGGCCATCCTAACAGAGGCACCAACAAAGGCACGCATTCGGAGGTTAGCAGCAGGGGTGCGCGAGGCACAAGAAGAAATGGCTAAGGTTCAGTTGGAGTTGAACCTTCAGATAGTTGCGCTGTAGTTGAAGGCGCAACCTTCAACTCCACTAGAGGTGAGGGAACGACATGCCAGAGCCATCACAACAGGAATAGAGGAGATCAGCAATGCAGTGAAAGACTGCACCAAACTTTTGGAAGAGTCGTTTGAGGTCCTCACCACTCTGCAGGAGGACCCAAGCAAATAGCACTTAGAAACAAGGGTGCGTGAGCTCCAGCAAAGATATGATGATATAAAAGGGACCACGTAGATGGTGGCCCTTACACAAAGGCTCGCACAGATGCAACAGGCAAAAGTGCTCAAGGAGCAGGTAGACGCAGCGCGACATAAGGAAGTAGTTTTGAAGGTGCGCGTACAACCTTGGATCGATGAGGCATTTGTCATTATAGCCTCGATCGAAGCCAAGCTTACGCAGATGTAGGGAATGCAGGAGCAGATGCAGGGAAGCAGTTCAGGTGCCATGGTCTCTTAACAGTGCATCCAAGAGATACAATAGGTAGCCACTCAGTGCATTACTGACCTTGCAGTGGTTCGGGCAGAGTTGGGAGGTCCCCACACCGATAGAGTGACTTGAGGGCGAGTCATGATGTTGTGTTGGGGGCATGTTGGGCACAGGATCCCCCAAGGGAAGTTTTGGGGCTTAAAGCCTAGATTTTGACTAAATCCGATGTAAAGACTCTGCGTTTTGTGGGCGCGGAGCACGAGCTTGTAAATGAGTCATAGGGTTGTCCGCCCTCATTTTTGTAAATGTAATGTCAACTTTAGAGATCTAGCCATGGTCTGTAGACCATGGGATTATATAAATAGAGCAAAGCTCTAAGTTGTAAATCAACGAACAGAAGAATAATGAAGTAATAGATGGAGAATTGAGTCTTATCTAAGTGTAGATTCGAGTCTTGGGTCGTAGAGTAGGAGAAGGCTCTACAGTTGAGTGCGCAAAGGCCTAGTAGTTTGCAGTTGAGTTTGCGGGACCCTGCAACTAACTACGTAGGGTGAGTTGAGTCTATAACCGTTGGAGAAGTAATAAAGAGAAGTTTCATATCATTTCTGTGTATCTCTTTGTTGTTTTATTCATTGAATGTATTGGGTATAAATTACGTTTTTGCTGTGTATATGATGCACGAAATTATATGATTGTGTTGATTAAGTGAATATAAGATAAAGTATCTGTTTACGCGAAGTTAACTAACAATTATAAGAAGATAAGTAAGATCCGTGGTGTAACTTAGGGAAATAGCGCAGATTGCTGCCATAGCAGTGCAAAAGCACTTCAACCCCTGGTGAGGGTTGCACGAAGGTGATTATAACAGATCGCGAAGGCCTTGTAGGTAAGAACAGTGCATGAAGGGACCTAGGTGAAGGTATTTACAGTTGATCTAAATCGATCCCTCAGACATCTCAAGGATGCGGAAACCTAGTTCCAATACTCCCATACTGCTTCGGGTGAGACTTCAGTCCGCACACCACACACTGATGCTGAAAGGGCTAGTAGTGTAGGGATTTGTTTGGCTAATTAACTCCGAATTTGGGTCAGGCCCCCTCACGCCAACACTTTTACTTGAATTTTCTGGATTCATATATTCCCTTGTTGTTATTGTGTTTCACCTATAACACTCCCTATTGTTGTTATAATTTCAAAAAACTTAAAGAATTGAATTTTGAAAAGGGATCAGAAAATATATTGTTGTTTCTTTTGTGTTTACATAGAATCAAATGGTGTAAGCATAAGAAAAACATGTTACCTTTTTCAATGAAGATGTTATGTTGTACTTTTGAATATTTAATCTCACCTCCAATATAATTTGAACTTGTTATTCTAGATTGTTAAATTTGCTATCGAAGTTTTGTATAAAATATATCCACTTTACTTTGATGTTTAAATTTATTGTTTTCCTTTAATTTATTGTTATATGCTATGATAATCTGATATATGCCATGTTTTTGTATATCTTTTCATCAATGGAATTGGCAATGCAAGCCCATAGTGGTTGATCCAAGAGTATTATGCTATGATAATCTCATATACACGATGTTTCTATATATCTTTTCATCAATGGAATTGGTAATGCAACCCCATGATGGTTGATCCAAGAATATCATGCTATGATAATCTCATTTATGTCGAGTTTCTATGTATCTTTTCATGAATGGAATTGGTAATGCAAGCCCATAGTGGTTGATCCAAGAATATGGGAAGTCGTGGCTTGAGCACATAGGTCTCGTAACTCTCTTGGATTGCTATCTTACCACATTTATAAAAATTAGTTCTATTTCAAATAAATTTATGTACATGGATTATGACATAATATTAACATTTTTATGTGTTTTCTATCATAAACAATATTGGCAAATAAAATGTGGCTATAGTGGCTTCTAGTATACATTTGAATTTTCTTATTAGGTCTATCATGGTATTCCAAACTTTTGGTAAAAGATAAAGATGGTATAAAATATAATCAATAAAGAAGTTTGAACTTTAAATGTTATCTAACAAATCAAAACAATAATAAATAGATAAAATTAAATTTATCACTCATTATGAAGTTTAAATATTTCAAAAATTAATTGTTAAAGAAATTTTTGTGAAAAAACAAAAAACAAGTTTGCCAATGTCAAAATTGGACTTTCGGAATATTGTACAAATAATTGGAAATAATTATTTGAAAATATAGTTGTAAAATAATAATTCAAGTTTGAAATTTAATCTTTATTTGTGTTTTAGATTAAGGAATTTTTTTTTTAAGATCAAATAGTTGTAGTGCCCACCCTAGTTTCCTGACTCTATTATGACATTACCTTGCATACTTTAGTCTATGAGTAACTTAGGCTGAGGATCCAGAAACGTGACTCTATTATCAATGAATGTGATGGTTATGTATCTTCTCTATTAATATTATGATTACGATATAATTAATGGTTATGTGTATTCTCTATTGATATCATGATGGTGATAGTAGTAAAGGATAGACATATTTCTATTAATGTTATAATGATGATAGCCTTGATCTATATGTATGGTTCCATTAAGGTTATGATGATGCTAGCCATGATGGCGGTATCCCCTATGTTAGCTACTTACATTAGTTCTGGTTCACAATGAACGGTGATGGTAATTAATGTTATTATGACAATGACTAACACTGAAAAAACCTGGTTACTGATTATTACTGAGTATGGCAGGAAAACCACCAGAGGCACTCGCACATGACGAGTTGACAACACCTGGTTTGGTGAAAATGTATATTATTTTATCTTTGAAATTCTAATCGATTTTGAAACCTGCTATATATGGTTATCTATATTCTGATGATATGTTAATGGTTGCAGGCACATATGAGTTGCTTGGCCGAATGACTCACATATGGGTGATGGGGTTGTACAGGTGGATGGAACTACATGGGAGGGGTGGGACAGAGTCCCTGATCTCACCCACTAGCACTCCCGCCATGACTTGGGCTAGAAGGGTTGAAACACCATCGCCTTGAAGATCACGATGCC
>APFE031117418.1:15606-54361 GCA_000404065.3 Pinus taeda
AAATAAACTTTTCTCTGCATAAAATTTCGTGAACTTTTCTCTACATGAAATAAACTTTTCTCTGCATAAAATTCCGTGAACTTTTCTCCACATGAAATAAACCTTTCTCTGCATAACATTCCGTGAACTTTTCTCCACATGAAATAAACTTTTATAAACTTTTCTCTGCATAAAATTACGTGAACGTTTCTCCACATGAAATAAACCTTTCTCTGCATAAACTTTCATGAACTTTGCTGCACTATAATTTATCATCTGAGATGAGTGGTTTGCCATCAAGTACAACATATGTATCATAATGCCAACAAGATCTGTGTAGTGGAGAAGCAGAGGCATGCTACAATAGTGTCCAATCTTTCTCTAAGATACCCCTATCGAAGCTTCGTTGACCAAAAGCCTTTACAATGATTTATGGACTATTTATAGCAAAGGGTGGGGTGGTCCTTGACATTCCCCCTTGTAATAGTTCATCTACCCTCATGACCCTTCATCTACTCTATGACTGTTACATCCAACTATTAACACTTGAACTTACACTTAACAAGACGTTACATTACAATGCACATGTACCCATGTGAGACAAGATGACTTGATAATGCCATGCAAGACATCACTATGTCTCGGACAACTGTTGGAAGACCAACTCTTCGACATCCTCACGGTGGTCGACAATAGCGAACTAATGCTAAGATCGGTAGTCTGCGATAGTGTCCGTGTACTCCAAGGTGACATATTTCTGGAACCTGACTCTTGTCTCCATAGCATCCGGGTACTCTACTTGGGCTCCTCTGTTCAACTCGTTTGATAGCATGCACATCATTGTCTTCAGTGCAACCGGACCAACAACATACTTGTGCATGATGTCTGCACTAATTGACAAGTCGGGGCTGGTGGCTATGTGCATCAACTCGTCAAAGTATGAGTCAAGCTTTAGTTGGACTTGTGCCTTTGTCCTTGCTTGGGTGAGAGTCTCAATAGATGGGATCACATGTGTGCGCACAACATCCATACTCATGAATACATGTGCATGGGAAGCATGTAAACTAGTGGTGAGCTGCGAGAGCTCTTCATAGTTCCAGATCTAACTTTGGATGCATGCCTTCAGCTTGACCACTCTGGGCTTCATCATATTAGGGAAGTGAAGCGGGGCTCCCTTTCATCTCATTGTCCATATTTGCATGTAATCAACAACAACATGCACGTTCAACAAGATACTTGCTATTCTAGCACATTGCTGCTGCCATCCATTGAGATGGATGACTACCTTGTGCATGGTACCAAACTTGGAATACAATGCCTGCATGGTTGTGTCAAGGGACAATACTTCATCTAGGATTTCCTTCTTCAATTCTGCTCGGGTGGATGCTATAACCAGTTCTCCTCCTTGCTTGGCTATCTGTAGCTCCTTAGCCATTCACTCGTTCTCAGCTATCAGAAAGCAAACACTCGAGTTAGTGGCTTTGACATATGCTCTGGTGGCATCAGCCAATGCTACTAGGTGTTTGCACATATCAAACACGATCACTCATTCCTCATACTGCGCAGGAGATGTATGATCTTCCAGTGTTGACACTTTGTGAGATTTCACGACTCTATGTTGAGACTCGTTGAATGAGATGTTGTGCATCTCTCCTTCTGGCTGATCTCCAAGGATCTCAGTGTCTCCTTAGTCTCCTAGGACTTGCTCGTCTTCTGGATGTGGCAAAGCTAGTGGGTCAACCTCTTGGTGGTGAGGTATGAGGTCAATGTCTTTCTCTAACTCCTACCGCTCCATATTCGTATCCATTTGTTCAAGCGCTCGTTCTATCTCCTAAGCGAAGTCGTGCGATGACTCACCCTGTTTGCCTAATGCCAGCTGTTCTGATGAGTCCACTACCTGTACGAGCATTTTTTCATCCATCTGTACACGTTGCACCCCCTACTGTACCTATTGTTGATGCACTTCCCTCTCCTGTTTGTGCAGCTCCTGTTCCTTCCAGAGTTTCTCCTTCAACTCATGCAACTCTTTCTTTGTTTCTTCCATTCTCCATTTCTCTCTTTGCCTTTGCATATTCTGCTTATCGCATTATTCCCTCTTCACCTCTATAGCCATAACTTCTTTTTCCACAAGTGGATTTGCTCGGAACTTGTAGCTTTTCTCTTCCTCCATGTGATCGAAAATCTTCCTCTTTCCCTTGTCGCGCAGCAGTATGTTCACCACTGCTACTTCTGGTTCTCTCCAGGATACTACTTCACATTGCTTCGCTAACCATTTCACAGCAAAGCCAACTAGTTCATTAAGTTTGGAGGATTTGTAGCAATATCTCCATGGGTCCTCCTCAGCCCAATGATATGCCCTGTGGATCCCATTGAAATATACTCTCATGCAATGATCTTTCACAAGACAATGCGGGTCATACGGATTATAACTTTGGAGGTCAAATGGATACTTCTTCATCTTCTCTGCTTCGACATCCGCATGCTTGAAACTCTGGATTTCATATAACCCAATGCGTAGTGGAAGAGTGGGCCAAGGTGCCTTCTTCTTCCATGTCCAACCACTAGTTCCAATAGTGGAACGTTATAGCCACAACCGCCTACTCCTCCAAAGAGATATACTAGATCTGCGTAGTGGAGAAGCAGAGGCGTGCTACAATACTGTCCAATATTTCTCTAAGATACTCCTATCGAAGCTTCGCTGACTAAAAGCCTTTACAATGATTTATGGACTATTTATAGCAAAGGCTGGGGTGGCCCTTGACATTCCCCTTTGTGATAGTTCATCTACCCTCATGAATCTTCATCTACTCTATGATTGTTACATCCAACTATTGACACTTGAACTTAGTAACACTTGACAAGACGTTACATTACAATGAACATGTACCCATGTGAGATAAGTGACTTGATAATGCCATGCAAGACATCACTATGACTTGATCAACTGTTGGAAGACCAACTCTTCGACATCCTCACAGTGGTCGACAGTAGCAAACTAATGCTAAGATCGATAGTCTGCGATAGTGTCCGTGTACTCCAAGGTGACATATTTTTGGAACCTGACTCTTGTCTCCATAGCATCCAGGTACACTACTTGGGCTCCTCTATCCAACTCGTCTGATAGCATTCGCATCATTGTCTTTAGTGTAGTCGGACCAACAACATACTTGTGCATGATGTCTGCACTAATTGACAAGTCGGGGCTGGTGGCTATGTGCATCAACTCGTCAAAGTACGAGTCAAGCTTTAGTCGAACCTGTGCGTTTGTCCTTGCTTGGGAGAGAGTCTCAATAGATGGGATCACATGTGTGCGCACAACATCCATACTCATGAATACATGTGCATAGGAAGCCTGTAGACTAGTGATGAGCTGCAAGAGCTCTTCATAGTTCCAAATCTAACTCTCGACGCATGCCTTCAGCTTGACCACTCTGGGCTTGATCATATTAGGGAAGTGAAGTGGGGCTCCCTTTCATCTCATCATCCATATTTGCATGTAATCAACAACAGCATGCACGTTCAACAAGATACCTGCTATTCTAGCACATCGCTGCTGCCATCCATTGAGATGGATGACTACCTTATGCATGGTACCAAACTTGGAATACAGTGCCCGCATGGTTGTGTCAAGGGACAATACTTCATCCAGGATTTCCTTCTTCAATTCTGCTTGGGCAGATGCTGTAACTAGTTCTCCTCCTTGCTTTGCTATTTGTAGCTCCTTAGCCATTCACTCATTCTCAGCTATCAGAAAGAAAATACTCGAGTTAGTGGCTTCGATATATGCTCTGGTGGCATCGGCCAATGCTACTGGATGTTTGTGCATATCAAACATGATCACTCATTCCTCATACTGCATAGGAGATGTATGATCTTCCAGTGTTGACACTTTGTGAGATTTCACAACTCTATGTTGAGACTCGTCGAATGAGATGTTGTGCATCTCTCCTTCTGGTTGATCTCCAAGGATCTTAGTGCTCCTTAGTCTCTTGGGACTTGCTCGTCTTCTGGATGTGGCAAAGCTGGTGGGTCGACCTCTTGGTGGTGAGCTATGAGGTCAATGTCTTGCTCTAACTCCTACCGCTGCATATTCATATCCATTTGTTCAAGTGCTCGCTCTATCTCCTAAGCGAAGTCGTGCAATGACTCACCCTGTTTGCCTAATGCCAACTGTTCTGATGAGTCTACTACCTGTAGAAGCGTTGTTTCATCCATCTGTACATGTTGCACCCCCTTCTGTACCTGTTGCTACTGCACTTCCCTCTCTTGTTTGTGCAGCTCCTGTTCCTTCCAGAGTTTGTCCTTCAATTCATGCAAATCCTTCATTATTTCTTCCATTCTCCATTTCTCTCTTTGCCTTTACATATTCTGCTTATCACATTATTCCCTCTTCGCCTCTATAGCCATAGCTTCTTTGTACACAAGTGGATCTGCTCAAAACTTTTAGCTTTTCTCTTCCTCCATGCGATTGAAAATCTTCCTCTTGCCCTTTTCGCGCAGTAGTATGTTCACCACTGCTGCTTCTGGTGCTCTCCGAGATACCGCTTCACGTTGCTTTGCTAACCATTTCATAGCAAAGCTGATTAGTTCATTAAGTTTGGAGGATTTGTAGCAATATCTCCATGGGTCCTCCTCAGCCCAATGATATGCCATGTGGATCCAGTTTAACTGTACTCTCACGCAATGATCTTTCACAAGACAATGCCGGTCATATGGATTATAACTTTGGACGTCAAATGGATACTTCTTCATCTTCTCTACTTCGACATCCGCATGCTTGAAACTATGGATTTCATATAACCCAATGCGCAGTGGAAGAGCAGGCCAAGGTGCCTTCTTCTTCTAGTGTAACCTAGCTGTCAATCCTATCGAGATGTGATAAGCTACTTCCTGCATGACACGTATTTCCAAGGAAAACTTCAGTAGAACATGTAGAGGCTTCTCCGCGCTGTAAATCCATATGAAGGTGCCAAACGGTGAGGTATACCAATCAACTATGTCTATCAATTCCTCCATTGTTGCCTTTGACATGCAAGGTGGATATTGTTCGAATATCATCTTGTAAACTGAGGTGAAAAAATGATCAGAAAACTATGTGATAACTCCTTTGAAGCTGCATTTAGAGAACATCTTACAATAAGTGTTCACAACAGTATCTATTGGTGTCCATGCCCACTTCAACCCTGGGAACTCTTGTTGGGCACAGTTTACATCCAAGATGTAGGTAGACATGTATATTTCTACTTGCATGCCTTTGGGTGGTTGTTAAGCCCTTATTACTTGTTCCTTCAGCTGATGAGCCAACATGCTGGACGAGTTACCTGGTTTTCCCTCTCTGGCCAGTTGGTCTAGGACGATCACCCAACTCTGTGGGAAGGTTTCCGTGCTTTCTTGGCCATACAGTCGACATGAAAAAATGACCAAGTATTGATATGCCTTTTGCAGTATCTTCATCTCGTAGACCTAGTTGGGTGTCATTTTGAATTTAGCTGGCTCCTTCACCTAGTTCTTCAAAATGTCTTTGGAGTTGGCATTGTTGTTGGGTAAGTTGAATGGTGTCTCCATAATGATCATAGGCTCCGACATCTTATACATCTCATCATAATCCCGTGCCTTGAAGCTAACAACCTCTGTCCCGGTGAAATTGCTCAATGTTATCATCTTAGGATTAATGTGCAAGATGATCCTGTGTATCATATCGTGCATGGGAGCATGGGGTATCTGCATGCAATCTGGTACAAGCCAGACTTGTGGATATTCACATATACCTAACAGTCTTCGAGGTATTCCCCGAATGTGCCTGCAAATGCATCATTGACCTCTTATCATTTCAGCTTGATGTCCTTGTCTAGAATTAGTTTTGTATCTTCATAGATCGATAGACTTGTGGACACTCGCTCAACTGTTGCTCCAGTTGCACTTTTGTCAGTTTCCTTTGATCCTGCTCTCTTGAAGGCCATTGATCCTGAATTGTTAAGAGCCAGATGAACACCTGCAAGATATGGAGACAAAGCGACATGCATGGCAAGAAATTTGTTAGTGAAAACTAAAACAAACTTGAGGAAAGATATGCAACATACCTAGGGATTGATTGACAAGGATTGCGCAATTTATTCTGGGGGGCTGGCTGACTGGCCACTAGAACTACACAAAAGGAAGTCTGGGTTATCTAGGGAGGCTGGTTGGTTTTTGGATTTGTGCAATGAATAATCTAGGCTAACCTACTCGCTACTGGAATTGCGCAATGCACAATTTCAACTGGCAGTGGTTGCAGGCCCAGTGACTTCATTGCGCAATTTTATGGGTTGGCAGTCACTGTCCCTCATAATTGTGCAATGCAAGACTGGAGGACAATACTGGTGAAAAATGTGCATTTCCTGAGGGGAAGACAGAGCCTTCCTTCTCAGGATTGCGTAATTCTGTCTTGGGGAGGAAAAGTTCGGGCTAAAACTGTCCAGACCCACCAATGGGAAAATAAAAGAAAATGTGATGGTGAATGCATGGTGATACTTAGTGTAAGCAACAGTGAATGCGCAATCCTGTCTTGGGGAGGAAAAGTTCGGGCTAAAACTGTCCAGACCCACCAATGGGAAAATAAAAGAAAATGTGATGGTGAATGCATGGTGATACTTAGTATAAGCAACAGTGAATGATTGTGCATGCAAACAGTGAATGAAAGATTCAGAAAATGAAACAACATGTATGTGGATGACGCGAGTCGCTGGATCGGTGACTGTCCGTGCAAAATAGTTTCATGCATGTGACAACCATGAGATACTAACAAAAACTGAAACGGTGTTAGGACAAGCTAGTGTGTATGTAAACAACAAAAGCGTTCATGGAAATCAAGAAAACAACACTCACACAAGCGAAAACACAAAAAGCAACAGAAATGTTGCAAAAGACAAGTTAAGACCACTTACCCGTGAATAGCTGAGCTAGATGTGTCAAAGAGTCCTGGATGTGTTGTGGGATGATAAAGCTCCAAGATTGATGTGCAGAAAAAAAACTCTAAAGTGTCGAATAAATAAGTTTGAAGCTCATGACGCGCATGCCACAAATCTAAGAAAAAGTGACACTTGGAGGAAATATTCTAAAATGATCTTTGCATGTAACCTCTAGCTGTTAAAAATAGCTCCCTAAAATCTAGGAATGATTTTTGCATGTAGCTTTTTCTATTCTGGGAAAAAGAAACCCATGCATGCAAGTCAAGTTTCCTTGGTCTCGAATGGAACTGGTAAACTCAACTGCACATGCAATAGTCTGCTCAACTGGGAGGAAAACATGTGCATTTTTGGGAGGGAGTTGGGCTGGTTGCCCAGGATATTTGCACAATTTATGGGTAGAGAAATTGACTGCTGCCCAGGATTGTGCAATTCCTGAGCTGAGCAGCCCTGCTGGGAGGAATTGCACAATTTTCTTAGTGAATCTTAACTCATAGATTTGCGCAATTCTGGAGCCCAGTAGGCTTCTAGATAGAATTGCACAATTTCTTGAGGGAGTTGCTCAGCCTGCAACTGGAACAAGT
Organism: Pinus taeda; assembly: GCA_000404065.3. Classification (NCBI taxonomy): domain Eukaryota; kingdom Viridiplantae; phylum Streptophyta; class Pinopsida; order Pinales; family Pinaceae; genus Pinus; species Pinus taeda. The sequence continues at coordinate 23,114 of APFE031117418.1, forward strand.
CCAGAGAAACAATCAGTGAGGGGAATGAAATAAGATTTGATGGACATGCTGTCTTTCTACAAGAAAATCACTGAAGCTTATGTACTTGACGAAGCAAGACATGCTGCTAAGAAAGGTTGGTACGGAGGCTCCAAAACGAAGCTAAAGAAAAATTTCAGAGGATGGTTATAGCCACTACAACAGTTGGTGACACACTGTAGAACTCTAGCTCTCTGAATGGACCTTGTTTGTAAAACAAAAGTCTAACACCTCCGGAAGTATTGTTTAGTTCTCAGTTCATCTTGGTTTCCACACTTTCTTGATTGTAAGATGTAGCATCTATGAAGCTCTTGGTTGATTGACACACATTCCAAGCCAAGGCAACACATTTGTTTCGATTAGGATTGAGGGGTAGATTGGTGCATAATAAGTATAGTCATCAAAGTCTTAGTTTCATCTCTAGTGTTGCTCCACTGCCAGTGGGCTTAGACAGTACCCCGATCGAATCATGCAAGAACACAAGCATCGCTCCACTACCAACGAGCCTAGTCAATACCCCAGTGGAATTACTTGCATCACCTCTCTATGTAGGAAGCCTTTTTCTTCTTTTGCCTTATTCATTTTTCATTTTTTTCAAATTTTTCACTTTTCATTTTTTTTCATAACTGTGCATAACAACCATTCATTTCAGAAGCGGAAGAGGGATCTTGACTTATTGAGAGCAAAAGAGGTTGTTCCTTCAAATAAGTAGTTTATTATATACCTCTAACATGCTTGTTAATGTTTTCCCCATCACCTTACTCTACTTGACTGGGTTGACAAGGGTTAACCCAAAAACAATCGACTAGAGTAGGTGACACTAGTTAATGAGCAAGCGTTATGTTTTAACCAAGGTTCACTTCGAACAATACGTACTTTCCATCAACGTATCATGGACTAAAAGTAACAAGTTCTTCATACAGACGTAGGATGACAGATAACCAAGTAGTGATAGTTGTACAAGGCCTCTTGTACTTTACCCAACTTGTTTCAACAATCATACATGGTTTCATGCGAAACTAACCTACGAACAAAACAAGCAACCAAACAACAAAGCAAAGCAGAAGTAGAAGCAAATGCGAAATCAAAGTGAGTAAGAAAACAAGAAAGCAAACAAACAAACATGCAAAGTGAGAAAGAAAACATGCATGCAAGAAAACAAACTGAAAGAAAACACTACTCCTACTCCTAAACTAACAATGCATGGGCCTGATCATGTGAAGTGATATTTCCAATCCAGCCATCGGTGCATTGGTTGACCCATGTTGGTGAAGGCTTGGTCTGCGAGAAACCCGGTTGTGCGAGCTAGCAAACAAGAAAGATATAACAATGAAGACAAACACACTTCATTTTTCAAGGTGTCCACAGGACATAAGTGAGTGAAAGTACATGACATGTGGTCTATCGACTTGTCATGGTGTTGTGCGACACTATGTGCAACTTTGAAGCATACACATACTCTTGACTGTGACATGCAAGAAAATGAAAGAAACAAAGACAACTTGTGTCGTGCACGTGTGCTTGTAATGTGATATTCCTCCAATGCACGAGTGATGGGATTGTGCAGTTCAAGTGGAGGAAGCATGATTTGTGTGTGAGATTGAACTTCAATGCATACATATGAGTGATGAGGAGCCTCGGGTGATTGAATAATTTCCTTATCAAAAGTGAAACCAACCTAAGGACAGTGAGGGCCTGACATAACCATCAGCTTGGACTGAAGTGCCTTGACAGTCTAGGGGGTTTCGACTTCATCATCAGATAGATCATCATAAACCAGTGGCTTCTAAAAATCAACTGTGATATAATCATGATCGTGATCGAACATGGGAGTAAATGGATCACGACAACCATGACAAAAAAAATCAATGATTTCATCGACATCCTCATGATCTAATGAATCAAACATAGGGGTAGATGAAAAGTGAACAAATTCATCCTCTATGTATTCAGAAGAGGAAGATGAAAGATCAAGTGGGTTTTCAATGAATAACTCATCCTCTCTGTTGTTGAATGATGGACTGACATTCGGTGTCTCCTGCGAGTGATCAACAATGGGTGGATCTATAGATGAAGATACACATGCAAAATCATGGATGGAAGGTTCACCAAATATGTCAAAAAAGAATGGAGGAGGCTCCGACAAAAGGAAGTCATCCTTCACCGAGTGTTGATGCTCAAGGTCCCAGTCATACTATTAATGAATGATAGCGCATGTTGGTTGTACAACACCAACTCCATCACTGGCTTGATCCCCATTCAAAACAAGTGTAAAGTCTGAAATGGAAGAACACAAGATAGTATCATCCGGAGGAATAGCTGAGTACGAAGACAGAGGTTGTGGTACGAAATGCATATGACAACTCGATGGACTCACAACCAAATCTGCATGAAAATTAAGCGAAGTGATGTTGGGAGGATGTAATAGCTTAAGAAATGTGTGAACATGATCTCCTGCATCACTCTATAGTGGTGGAACTATTTGATGAGGGGATGGTAGATAGTCACTTGTGAGAGTGACCATGTCTTTCTATGATTGTGCAGATCCATCACTGAAGAATGTTGAGCAAGGCTTGAGTTCAAACTTCTTCTTGGGCTAAGCAAATTTCTTAAGACAATACTCGAATCGATCCCAAAGATAGAAAATTTTCATCTGGCTCTTCATAGCTTGAAATTGCAAATCACGAAAGCACTGCCAAAAATCCATAGGCGATTCATGTGGAGCCTTCCATTGTTGTAACAATTTTTGGTTAAGATGTTTTAGATCAAAATGATAGAAATTTTCTTCAATGAGATCACAAAAGTGTTCAAATGAGTGCACGCTGTCAGCTGGTAGGCTGCATAGCCACCGATATGGAGATTCATGAAGTGTGTATGCAAGTAACAGACTGGGCTATTCGTCAGAACATCTGTCTTCCTCATGAAGCATGGTAAGGAAGTCATGTAAGAAATCAGGCCAGGCCACTTTGCTTTCACTATCATACCTGTATGTTGAGAAGAGATGAAAAACTCCCTCGTGATGGTAACATCTTCGACATGCGAAGAACATCATGGAGAGAGGAGAGTGCAAGACTCCATGATAGATATGAAAAGGCTCAAAATAGGATGAGAGGACACAGCTTGTCATTTGGCCCTCCCAGTGTAAGAAATGTTGACAGTGTTGGACCCACCAACATGTTAGGGGATCTCCCTGGTAAGAAGTTCCAGTTTGACCTTAGACCATTTGGTGAAGGAGTCCTAGCATGGGTCATATGATAATGCCTTGACCACGGTTTCACATAGAGGCAAGTAAGATGTCCCTATTGGTAACAAGGGTGTGACAACTACAGTAAGTCAAGGAAGGTGCATGAGAGGTTCTAAAACATGGAGGGTGAGGTGAGTGGACCCCTTAGAAACCTGTAATAGTACACAACTTGGAAGGAAACACACAAGCAAAGATGCATCACAAGTAAGAAAGCTAGATAGCGAGAAATCCAAAGTGATGTTTAAACCAACAACACATCTACAACAAGATTTATACAATTGCATACAAAATAGCTCATACACAAATGCGTAAGTTAAATAACATACATTGCTACAACAACCATAATAGTCCAACTACAATAACGACATATGCATGAAAACATGTTGGCTCTATTATATTAAGAAGTGTAAGTTCCAGTCATACAATACATTCATGTCCAACCACTAGTTCCAATAGTGGAACATTACAGCCACAACCGCTTGCTCCTCCAAAGAGATATACTAGCTCTGTGCAGTGGAGAAGCCAAGGCGTGTTACAATATTGTCTAAGCTTTCTCTAAGATACTCCTATTGAAGTTTGGTTTACCAAAAGCCTTTACAATGAGTTATGAGGGACTATTTATAGCAAAGGGTGGAGTGGCCCTTAACATTCCCCTTTGTGATAGTTCATCTACCCTCATGAATCTTCAACTACTCTATGACTGTTACATCCAACTATCGATACCTGAACTTACACTTGACAAGACGTTACGTTACAAAGCACATGTACCCGTGTGAGACAAAATGAATTGATAATGCCATGCAAGACATCACTATGACATAGATAACTGTTTGAAGACCAACTCTTCGACATCCTCACAATGGTCGACAGTAGTGAACTGATGCTAAGATCGGTAGTCTGCGATAGTGTCCATGTACTCCAAGGTGACATATTTCTAGAACCTGACTCTTGCCTCCATAGCATCCGGGTACACTCCTCAGGCTCCTCTATCCAACTCATCTAATAGCATGATCATCGTTGTCGTTAGCGCAACCAAACCAACAACATACTTGTGCATGGTGTTTGCACTGATTGACAAGTCTGGGCTGGTGGCTATGCACATCAACTCGTTAAAGTACGAGTCAAGCTCTAGTCAGACCTGTGCCTTTGTCTTTGCCTGGGTGAGATTCCCAATAGGTGGGATCGCATGTGCATGAACAAAACAATCCATACTCTTCAATACACTTGCATGGGAAGCCTGTAGACTAGTGATGAGTTGTGGAAGCTCTTCATAGTTCTAGATCTGACTCTAGATGCATGCCTTTAGCTCGACCACTCCAGGCTTCATCATCCTATGCAAGTGAAGCAGGGCTCCCTTGTATCTCATTGTCTATGTTTCCATGTAATCAACAACAACATGCACGTTCGAAAAGATATGTGCTCTTCTAGTACATTGCTACTACCATCCATTGAGATGGACGATTTCCTTATGTATGTACCAAACTTGGAATACAATGCCTGCATGACTGTGTCAAGGGACAATACCTCATCTAGTATTGCCTTCTTCAGTTAAGCTCGAGAAGATGCTGTAACCAATTCTCCTCCTTGCTTGGCCATCTGTAGCTCCTTAACTATTCGCTCGTTCTCAGCTATTAGAAAGAGAACACTCGAGCTAGTGGCTTCGGCATATGCTCTGTTGGCATCAACCAATACTGCTGGATGTTTGCACATGTCAAACACGATCACTCGTTCCTCATACTGCACAGGAGATGTATGATCTTGTGAAGTTGACACTCTGTGAGATTGCATAACCCTATGTTGAGACTCGTCGAATGAGATGATGTGCATCTCTCCTTTCGGTCGATCTCCAAGGATCTGAGTGTCTCCTTGGTCACTTTGGATTTCTCGCTATCTTGCTTTCCAGCTTGTGATGCATCTTCGCTCGTGTGCCCCCTTCCAAGCTACGTACTATTACAGGTTTCCAATGGGTGCGCTTACCTCACTCTCCATGTGTTAGAACCTTTCATGCATCTTCCTTGACTTACTGCAGATGTAACACCCTTGCTACCAACAGGGACATCTTACTTTCCTCTATGTGAAACTGTGGTCAAGGCATTACTGTATGACCCACTATTGGGACTCCTACATCAAATGGTTTGAAGTCTAATTAGGAATTCTTACCAGGGAGATCCCTTAACATGTTGGGGGGTCTAGCACCGTCAATATAGCCCCAACTGAAAAAGATACAAACTGGAAACAGTATTACAACTTCTAAATGGTTTAACTATGCAAGACAAATATATGAGCAAGATCCCAAGGTTGACCCCCACTCTTTGATCAACACTGATACTGAACTCTTCACGGTAGAAGAGGTAGAGATGGGTATCAAGAAGTTGGGCATTGGAAAAGAAAAAGACTTAGCTGAACTCCAAGTAGAATATCTAAAGTGGGGCTCAAATTTTCTTGCACCTCACATTACAAAAATATTCAACAACATCATACAACAGGGTCTCTCCACAGATTGGACAACTATTATGGAAATACCTATTTTCAAGAGCGGTGACATCAATAATCCCTCCAATTATAGGACCATCATGATAAACCCTTTCTTTGCAAAGATATTTGGAAGCATGCTAGAAAACAAAATTAGCATGTGGGCAGAAGAAAGAGATAAGCATGCTAAAGGGCAAGCAATTTTTAGACCTAAACATTCCACGGTTGATCATTGTATAACTTTAAGGCACATCCTTGAAAATTTTTGGGAGAAAAAGGAAGAAGTCTTTTGTTGCTTTGCTTATTTCATAAAAGCATTTGACTCGGTTCCTAGGGATAAGAATTGGCAAAAAATGGAGGAACTTGGGGTTCCTAAACATTTGAGAGCAGTTGTGCTTATGCTATATGAAGAAGTGAAATTCAAAATTAGAACTTCAGTGGGCATTTATTAAAGTTTTAGAAGCGATATCGAGGTCAAGCAAGGTTGTCCATTGTCTCCTACCCTTTTTGGTTTATATATCAACAAGTTGAGGAGTGGTTAAATTCACAAGGAGGTGATGGTATCTATTTGCACAATTTTGTTATAAGGCTTCTTCTATATGTAGGTGACCTTATTTTGATTGCTAAATCAGCTCTTAGTTTGCAAGATCACTTACTTTCTCTTGAGAATTTTTCTAGAAGTGTGGGGATGCAAGTCAATATCTACAAAATGAAAGTAGTGGTTTTCTCTAAGAAAAGAAACCATAATGAGCATAAGTTCTACTTCGAAGGCAACATTCTTGAAGAAGTTGTGATTACAAATACCTCATAATTGACTTCAACAAAAATCTAAGCTGGAATGGTTGTAGAAAGAAAAGAATTTTTGGGGGTTGGAAAGCATTTTATGCTTTTCAAAATAGGTGTAGAGAGGTAGAGTTATGGGACTGGAAAACCACTCAAACTCTTTTTGGGCTTCAAGTGATTCTGATTATTCTCTATGGTTGTGAACTATGGGCCAAAAGTACATCCAACATGCAGTGGAGAAAAATTGAGAAAATTCAGAAGCATTTGATTACAAACAAATTCAAGATTAAAATTGCAGTTCCTTATGCTATCTTGTTAAGTGAAACTGAGACTAATCCTATTGAAGTAATTGCTATCGTGCGAGTCATAAAGTATTTTAAAAAAATTGAGCAAATGGAAGAGGGTAGATGGCCTAAGATTGTCTTTAATGATAGATTGTGCAAGAGCAAAAAAACTTGGATGCAACAAAATAACAAATGGTTTAATAAATGGTGTATTTGCTTGAACACTTGTCCCATAAACAACAAAGAGATAAAAATAATTGTTATGGAAAATTTCCACAAGCGCACTTGGGATAAGGAGCTAGGAAGAAAGAAAAATACTATACTGAAGTGTTTAATCCCACTGATAGTCATCAACCAAAAGCATACATAGAGGCCAATATCTCTTACAGAGACAAAATTTTTATTGCTCAGTTAAGGACTAATTCTCATCAACTTTGTTGTGAAATAGGGAGTTGGAAAAGGCCAAAAGAAGTGTGGGATGAAAGTGTATGCATTTTTGTTCTTCCAAAAAAGTGGAAACATAAAAACATTTCATTTTAGAATGTGAGGCTTTCAAAGATAGCAGGGAAAATTATGCAGATACGTTGGCAGCTAGCTCTTGGGATAATCTATTTAGTGAGGGGTTTGTTGAGAAGTTGGGAGCATTTATTTTGAAGCTTCACAGGAAAAGGGCCGAATACATCAAACAAGTGAAGAAGCAATCTGTACCATATACTATCTTTAGCCTCATGGACGTTAAAATAATTTCTTTCTTCTTTCTTTCTATGTATATGGATATCTTAAATAAAGTTATTTGTTGTGTAATTAGTCTTCACTTGTAAATTTGAGAGGAACACAAATATTAGTTAAAACAAAGACTAGCCATATTATTTATTATTTATTATAAGTTTAAATAAGACATGCAGTAAAAGTAGATTAACAAATGTTAAAGTCAAAGATTAAAGTTTATAATAATGAAGTTTATAATACTAATGTGTATAAATTTGAATGGAACATCCAATAATCATGATTAAATAATAATATTATTATTATTATTTATATATTTATTAATATAAATATTAGTAGCAATAGTAAATCTTATAGTATCTACCCTTGTAATATTTTAATATTAATAATCCTTAAATTATTTAATATATTTATTGTTAACATATTAACATAAACGATAAACATGTGCTAATATAAAAAGTATTAAAATAAGTATTCATAAATGATTTTTTATTCTATACATTAATAATATTCATAGCATTAAAAATATAATATTAATAATAATGATAATATATATATTAATATCAATGGTAATAATAACACTATTAATACATTATTAATAACTAATAATAACAATTATTTATCTAATAATATTATTAGATAATATCTATAAATTTAAATAGAAGATTCAATAATTATTATATTATCATCATTAAAACAATAATAATAATATTATAATTAAATAATAATATTACTATTATAATTAATTAATAATATTATTATTATAATTAAATAATATTATTAAATATGTAGTAATCAAACCAAGTTCAACTATTGTCAACCATTGTCAATCGTGGTCAATCATGGCTGACATTAATCAAACATGGTGGACAATGATCAATTATGATCAACCATGGTCCAACTCACATTGTGAAAAACATTGTCCCAATCTAAAAAGCAACAATGGTCAACCATGCTCCAACATCACATAGTGACAAAGTTTGTCTCAATAAAAAAATGAACCATGGTCAACCATGCTCCAACATGTGGTTGTGACAATGATTATCTTGATATGAAAATAAATCATGTTGAACCATGGTCAAACATGGTCCAACATTGCATTGTGACACCTATTGTCTCAATAAGAAAATCAACCAAGGTCAACCATGGTCAACCATGGCCAACCATGGCCAACTATGTTTATTTTACCATTTATAATATTTATCTTAGGGTTTATATATCTTGGTTTATAATATTTATCTTAGGGTCTTGTTGATGGTGTTGGACCCACCAACATGTCACGGGATCTCCGCATTAAGAAGTCCCAACTAGACCTCAGACTGTTCAGTGTAGGAGTCCTAGAAGTGGGTAGTACAGTATCACGTTAATTGCAATTGCACGCAAAGGTGAGTAAGATTTCCTTGTTGGTAGCAAAAGTGTGACATGTGCAACAAGTCAAGGAAGGTGCATGAAAGGCTCTAACACATGGAACGAGGGTATGAGTGCACCCCTTAGAAACCTGTGATAGGTTGAAAATTGAAAGGGAACACACAAACAACAAGACATCACAAGTTGGAACGCATGTTAGACAACGATCCACAGTGATGGTTATAACAACAACACATTTTGATAAGATTCATATAAACATATACATAAAATTCCATACATACGTGCGTAAACAATAACTACATATATCATTAGAGTAACCAAGATAGCTGAACTACAATAACACCATATGCATGAAACATGTTAGCTATGTTATATTAAGAAATTGAAATATCCAATCATACACACAACCATGACCAACCACTAATCTCGACAGTGGAACGTTAAAGTCACTAGCGCCTACTCCTCCAAAGAGATATATTAGCTCTTCATTGTGGAGAAGCCAAGGCTCATTACAATACACTCCAAGCTTTATCTAAGATACACCTATAGGAATCTTGGCTCCCAAAAGCTTGTACAATGAGTTAGGAGGTCCTATAAATAATAAAGGGTGGGGTGACCATTGACGTTCCCGTTTGTGACTCTTCACCTACCTTCATGACTCTTGATTTACTACATGACTATTACATTCTACTATCGACACTTGGAATTTCACTGCTACAATATGTTACATTACAATCTACACATGTACCCATCTCCAGCAAAATAGGCTTGAGAAAGCCATGCAAGATATGACTAAGAATCAGACACCTATGGGAAAGCCAACTCTTCGACATCAGGGTATTTTTTAAGGATTTAATGTTTTTCCTATATACAATATTGTAAGTGACTATTATAGTTTGAAAATTCATACGTATAAAATGTAGGCGAATATTCAATAAAAACATGCAATTTACTATTAAAACTAGTAATTTTTTGGCAAATTTCATCCATTTAATCATATATATGTAAAAAATAGGCGATTTTTTAATGAAATTGGTGAATATTTTTTTCAAAAAATGTCCAAAAAATAGCCCTAAAATTTCGCCCCTAAAATTTTCCCTCTTCGACATCCTTGCAATGATCAACAGTAGCAAACTGATGCCGACATTGGTAGTCTGTCATGGTTTCCGCATGCTTAATGGTGATATCCTGCTGAAAGCAAACTCTTGCCTCCATTGCATCTGGATACATTGACTTGGCACCTCTGTCCAACTCATTTGATAACATGTGCATCATAGTCTTGAGTGCAACTGAACCAGCAACATACTGATACATAGTGTCTGCACTGATCTCCAAGTTTGTGCTGGTGGCTATGTGCATCAACTCATCAAAGTACATGTCCAGCTCCAGTCGGACTTGGTTCTTTGACTTCACCTCGGTGAGTGTGCCAAAGGATGGGATTGTGTGCATGCACACAATGACATCCATGCTTTTGAACACCCATGCATGTGAAGCTTGCAAACTAGTGATGAGCTGCGGGAGTTCCTCATAGTTCTGGATCTGACTCCAGATGCATGCCTTCAACTCTACTTCCTTTGGCTTCATCATATTTGGCAGGTGCAATGGGGCTTGTTTGTACTTCATTGTCCATGTTTGCATATGATCGACAACAGTATGAAGATTTGACAGGATGCGTGCTCTCCTAGCATAGCGTTGCTCCCAACCATTGAGATGGACAACTAGCTTATGCATAGTCTTGAGTGCAACCGGACTAGCAATATACTGATACATAGTGTCTTTGTTGATCTCCAAGTGTGTGTTGGTGGCTTTGCACATCAACTCATCAAAGTACATGTCCAGCTCCAGTCGGACTTGGTTCTTTGACTTCGCCTCGGTGAGTGTGCTAATGGATGGGATTGTGTGCATGCACACAATGACGTCCATGCTTCTGAACACCTATACATGTGAATCCTGCAAACTAGTGATGAGCTGCAGGAGTTCCTCATAGTTCTGGATGTGACTCCAGATGCATGCTTTTAACTCTACTACCTTTGGCTTCATCATCTTTGGCAAGTGCAATGGGGCTCCCTTCTACCTCATTTTCCATGTTTGCATACGATCGACAATAGTATGCAGATTTGACAAGATGCGTGATCTCCTAGCATAGCGTTCTTGCCAACAATTGAGATGGACAACTAGCTTATGCATAGTGACGAATCTAGAATACAACGTCTGCATGACTATCTCGAGATATGATACATCATCCAGTATTTCTCTCTTCAACACTTCTCTGGCGGATGATCTAAACTATTCTCCTCCTTGCTTGGCTACTTGTAACTCCTTATCCATACACTCATTCTCAGCTATCAAGAATCGAACACTGGAGCTAGTGGCTTTGACATATGCTCTAGTAGCATCTACTAATGTCACCGGATGCTTGCACACATCGGATATGATCACCCATTCTTCAAGCTGTGCAGGAGATATGTTAACATCCGAAGTAGGCACTCTACACAATTGCACAAATCTGTGTTGTGACTCGTCAAAAGATATGTTGTGCATCTTTGCCTTTGGATTGTCTTCAAGGATTTATGTGTCTCCTTGATTGCTTGGGGCTTTCTCTTCTTCTGGATCTAGTGAAGCTGGTGGGGTGACCTCCTTTTTCTGAGGCATGAGGTCAATATCCTGATTTGACTCTAGCTGAACCATATCCATATCCATCTACTCTAGCATCTGTTCAATCTCTTTAGCTAAGTCCTCCTCCTGTAACTTCTCACCCTGTCTGCTCTATGCCAGTTGCTCGAATGAGTCTATAACCTGTATGGGTGCATTTTCATCAATCTATGCATGTTGTGCCTCCTATTGTACCTGTTCCTGCTATGCTTCCTTTTCTCTTCTGCATATCCCTGTTCTTCCCTTAGTTGTCTCTTCAACTCCTGCAACTCCTTTTCTGTTTCCTCCATACTCTATTTCTCTCTTAGACTTTACACAATCCTCTTATCGCATTGTCACCTCTTAGCCTCAATCTCCAAAGCTTCTTTCAACAAAAGTGGATCTGCTTTGAACTTCCAGCTTTGCTCTGCCTCTGTGTTGTCAACAACTTTCCTCTTGCCTTTGTCATGCTTAGGCCTGCTACCCTCTACTGCTGCTAATGATGTTGCTCTTTGAGATGCTCCTTCACTCTGCTTTGCTAACCACTCTACAGCTATGCCGACTAGTTCATTGATCCTTGAGGAGTGATAACAATATCTCCATGGGTCTTTCTCAAGCCAATGACACACCCCGTGGATCCAAGGAAATTGCACTCTCGCACAATGGTCCTTCACTAAGCAATGTGGGTCATATGGATTAAAACTTCTAGTGCCAAAGGTGAATCCTTTGAATTCCTCCATCTTGGCCTTAACATTCTTGAGATTTCGTATCTCATACAACTTGATCCAGAAAGGAAGAGCGGGCCAAGGTGCCTTCTTCTTTTTGTGTAGTCTCGCTGACAACCCTGTCAATATGTGATATGACACCTCTTGCATGACGAGCTTGTCAATGGAAAACTTAGGTAAAACATGCTCATCCTTATTTTCATTGTACATCCGTATGAAGGTGCCAAGGGTTAACTCATACCAATCTTCTATGTTAATCAATGCCTCCATCGTTGCATGTTATCAAAGCATCTAAGTTCAAACATTTTGGCCTATGGGTCAATCTGCCTCTATAATATATGAAGAAGTTGTGGGTACTAGCCTAGGTACTACACAAATAAGAGGTTCTAATGAGAATCCATAAAGGTTGAAATGAAATCTTAAAATGATTTATTGGAGGGGGTATAAATCAAAGATAATTTTAAATTAGGGTTGTTGTTCTCTCCAAATTAATTATCTATTTATGTTGTATATCCTTCTTATATTGAATGGTTGTGAACTTTGTTCAATAGTAAGATAGGAGGAACTAATATAAGATAAGATAAAATATAAGTGGAGATAAGTAATAGTAAAAAAAAGAAAAAGTAAATGCAAGTAGCATTACAAGGATGAAGCCAAAAAATAACCTTTTGTGCTCAAGTGTTCATATAAGCTGCTTGCGCAATATGTGTTCTCATGTTCATATAAACAGTTTGTTAAATACAAAAAGATGCTTTATTTATTAGAATTTATTCTCATATGAATCTATATAGTTTCATTTTACACATTACAATTAAAAGTGAAATCCTAATAACCAAACCAACATTAATAGATACTAGTTCCTAGTGTTGATTTGAATGGTGAAATTTATGCTATCCAAGGATGCTAAAAGAAAGGGTCCAGAGATGGAATCCCCTTCGATGATAAGGTGGTTATCGGTGAATAGCTTAGCCAGCCTTGGAGAACCTACCACACATGTAGTAACCTAGAGGCACTATCCTCTCCGTCTTCTGTGGGAAGCCTATCCTTTTCGTATTCATGCCAGGTCTGGTCTCCCCCAATCATTCTAACGAAAGGGTGAGAAAGGTTGAACCATTTTGACAGCATGAAATTGTAAGAGGATATCATGTCAAGGAATTCTTTTTTTCAAAAGAACTTATTTTACTTATGTAAGATATTGGTGAAATTCTATTGTTTTGTTTAAAATTGATAAAATTGATGTTGAACCACACTTGTTGGTTTGAAATGTGTCAGCCGAAAAAAATTCTTTTATGTGATTTCTATCGAAAGACTTTTCTTAATTCATTATGGATCACATAAGCTTGAATACAAAAATTAATACTGTAGAAGCGCTATCATGGGGTGTTGGTGTTAATGTTGAGTGATTGAAAGTTGACATTTTGAGGAAGGAAGTGGCGTGTGTTAGGCTTGGTGTTGACCATCCGTTAGTACAATTAATGCATTCTCAGTAGAGAGGAACTTGAAGGTATGGTAGTCATTTCATGAGAAGGTCTCAAGTTTGGAGGGATGATCTTCAGCGTAGCTCCTTCGTGGCCGATCCACCATGATCATTCATGCGTAGAAGAGCGAAGGTAGTATGCGGACTATGCTGCTTATATTTATTTTGTAACTATTAATGTGTGCAACACACAAGCATGTAGAACCTGGTTGATATGTATGCTCGGTTTATTGCAATGATTATTTGCAATTGCTTTGATTGTAATGATATTGTCTTCATATTTTTCTGCATAATTATTATTAAGCGAAGTTTAAATGACTTGTCAACGTTTTGTACCAATTTACTTTGAATCACGAGATGGGGAATCAAGAGAAGTCAACTATATGTAGAGTAGACGATCAAATGTGGGTTGGCCTTCACATCTCCTTTCAAGAATTAATAAGCGAGATATCTTGGCAATGAACTATGAATGCCAAATGCTCGGAAGGGCATGTAATTTTAAGAAAGGTAAACTTGACATAGTTGTGGTGAACACTATTATAAATGGTCAACATGATTTAGAAAAAAATTGAAACCTACATACATCCGGCGAATTGGGATAGAATGTGTATAATCAAATTACATAGACCTGTAGGGCTTATCATATGCTCCCAGTGAATTGCATTGTGTGGTTGCATGCATGAAGAACTCATATTTTCACTATTACTATAAATTAAAATTGGATTAATAGTCGAGATTGGTAAATGAATAAGGTTGGATTTAATCCTTACACCTATATTAATTATGTCAAGTATATGGATAGTTATAGTAGCAATAGTGGGAGAGGCAACTCGAAGGGCTACTCTGGAACTAATAACTCTCCAATGTGGAACTATGGTGGAGTGAAGAGTAATAAAAAAATATAATCAACAATTAACATGTTTATTAATGTTAATAAGTTGAATGGTTGACTATTAATTAGTTAATTTTTATTGTGTCTACTTATTGAGTGGTGTGAAGATTAACAATATACTTATTATATGTTGTGAAATTTTTTCAGAACTTAAAGTTATTGGTGAATGCTCTGGTGAGGGCACAAAGACTTTATACCATAATTTAAACTTGATACTTTCATAGTTTTAAATGAACAGAAGAAATAAACAATTTTGTAATAATTGTAACGTATGGTTAGTGCATCGAAATAGGATGCTAATCCACAATGCTAATGATAGGTAGTACACCTGTAGGAGTAATATATATATATATATATATATATATATATATATATTTATATATTATATATAATATATATATTAATTAAGAAATGGGAAGGTTCAAATACTAAATGACTCCACATAAGAGTAAATCATATAACCAACTTAGGAAGAATAATGGATATCTTATGTAATGGAAGTTATGAAGAAATAGGGAGGTGAATAAGTGATTGAATTAAAAATTTGATGAAATTTAATAATATGGTCATCATATCATTCTACTCATATTAAAATCAAATTATGAGGACATAACTTAATAAAATACAAACTAATGTTGGTAAAGATAGTTTGGTCATAACTTAATGGAATAAAGTTTATACGTATAGAAATGTGAAGGGAATAAATGTTGAACCTTTATGAGATAAAATGTTAAGCGTTTTCTTTACATAGATCATGGACAACATCAAAAATAAAAGAATATAAGTGGAAACTATATAAATCAGAAGCTAAGAAGTCCATGACATGCTATCAACATTAACAAAAGTTGATGGTTAATTAAGTGGGTATCATCCTAGAATAAATTCTAAAGGTCTTGTCTAAGGATATCCGTTCATAAAGGTTCCCATGAAAAAATCGTTAAGCTCATGAAGGACATGTCATTGTATGAGAATATGTCTTTGTAAAAAAAAAGAAATTTTCTTTTAACTTAATATTTGATTGGTGCATCTATATGTAATTATGCAATTCGTTTTGGAATGTAATTTTGTCATTGGGGAAAATACTATTGAAGGGAACTATACCTTACCATGTTATTATATTTAGTAACATATGCATATTTCGTTGGACATGCATAGTTTGGACCTACAGGTGCCTTTGAGTAAAACAATGTCTAAATAATTGTAACTAATATAAATAAGAAGCACAAATTATATGTTCAAACCTAGATTGAACCAGGGTCAGAGTTGTGAAGAATATGCACACATGCAATACAACTTACTGTATGCATGAAGACATCATACATTAATATTTGTATGACCTTCATAAGTAGGTCAATGGGACTGTCACCCAAAAGTACCAATAAATAATGGAAGCGTAAAAGCAATTCCTAAGGCTCATGATCAATATTAGTAAGACAATATTAAATACAAGTTCAAGGCCACATTCTTTAGTTACTCAAACTCCAATGTGCCAAATCAAATCATGCAACCATAAACTTCACAAGCTTGATGTGCATACCCATCTAGGTATGGATGGAGTTCTGTTGATATCTTACAAATAGGAATATTTCCAATCTGAAGCAAGAAAAAGATGCTTTCAGCAGAAGGATTGTAGACCTTGCAAATTTACTTCATATATATATAAGACTAAAATGATCTGTGTATATATATAAACTCTTTATGACAAACAAATTGGGTATGGTGGTACTGATGCACTTGAATTAAAAATAGAGAAATTCAAATGCAACCTAAGGACTACTAAGAAGTAACTATATTTGAAACATCAATGATACAAATTAATAAACCAATCTTTAGTAAACTAGAAGGTTCACATTAATACAACCGATGATAATAAAATAATATTAAGCTGGTAGTAAAATAATGCATGCATCAAGTAAAATGGAACATATAAAATGTGTTAGACAACGACTAAGTGGCACTAGTAATCCAGATTGTTGTGCACAATGATATTGGGTATCAACATACTAAGGACCTAGATTCACACCCTGGAACACCTAGCACCTAAAAAATTAATAATTTTGAAATTGATAATATTATCACCTTCATTTTTAACTCATATATGAGAAATATATATTTTTTCATACTCATTGTTCAATTGATTTTTGACATACACTAAATTATTCATGGCCAACAAGGTGTTGGAAGAAATGTAAAAAGAGAAATAGTAAATCATATGACATGATTTGTTTATATGTGGAGTAATTTAAGTACCAAAAAATTATGTTCTTGGCTAAAGAAAAAGTTAAGGTTATTATTAGACTTCCAATATCTATGATAGACTAACCATCATAGTCAATAGTCTGCTTTATGATTAACCGAAAGTCATATTTCATTGTTGTTAAAACCTTGTCTATAGGACAAAAATTCAATCTTAAAACTCAAAGTTACTGGTTTTGTAAAGTTGTATTATGCATCTATGTTATCATTTGCTGAAAATTTCCTGCAACCACAAGATACATGAAAAAGTAAAAGCACTTGAATACTTTGACATAAAAAAAATTCAGTTATACTCTGGTTTTAGAAGCCCAACAGGTTCATGAATTCTTTATTTCCTAATCGACAAACCAAAAATGGTTTGATCAGAATTGCCTAAAGGTATTATGAATAATTGAAGGAATTTTTGGCATAATACTAACATGGTTGCAAACATGTGGATGAGGTATATGTCGTGTAGGTGATGTTATGGACATTGTTATGGTATACAAGTTGTAGCAGTGGTACTGTGTACAAACTGCACATATGGTACTGGTATGGATGCATGTGTTGCATGATGATATATGGTGTGTATAGTTGTTTGTAATGCACACTATGTGTAGGTGTGAATGGTTGAAAAGAAGACACTGGGTGATTTTCTAGTAAGGAAACCGATCTAGAGTGTGTACAGAGGCAAGATAAAAGTGGAAACTAAGAATTGGTATTGGAAACTAAGGATAAGTATCCGTATTTTGCTTCCGTCTTAGTATACATATGACATATTTCTCTACTTTATGTTGGTTATATATGGAGTATGTATTTTAGGGATATGTTAAGTTAAATGGATATGATATTGTATATGTGATTAGTCAAAAGTGCTTGTTTGACCTGTTCTGACTAATGCAAGGAAATTGCAGGAAGCAAGTGTTTCACAAGAACACAAAGGCATTGGAATAATGTAGGGGAAGAATAGGTATTTCTTAAAATACAATGAACATGAGGAATCCTATTTAAATGAAGGGAAACATAACCCATAGTTACTCAAATAGTAGTTTTGAATATCAAGTTATGATATTAACTGTAGTAAACAAAGTTGAGTTTCTGCATCTAAAATCTCTCACAAAATGGATTGAAAAAAATGTTACAGGTAGCGATGGAAGGAGATGTGTTGGAAGGAGATGTGATGGAAGGAGAGCGTGTAAATTCATAAACAACTACCTGTGAATGAGGAAATAATATTGTAAGATGCAGTAATACATTGAGGATGGTGAAAATTTTAGGGGGGGAGTATGTAACACCCCTCCATTATATGTAAAACTCTACTAACCTAAGCTAAGCTAAGTCTGATATGGAACAATAAAAGTAAATACATTATTATTAAATAAATAAAATAATTTAATCACTTGGAAAAGCGAGACACCAAGAGATGAGATTCTTGCCAAATCCCATTGGTGAATGGGAAGGGATAATTATTTCATGATAAGGCTTACAGATCTAATTCTAATAAGCTTGATGGATTGGAGATAAATATCCATTAATTTACTTAGCTAAAGAAATATGTTAATTTTAAGAAAAGCATAAAAGCCTTGCGGGAGAGAAAGGCAAGTTTTTATGAGGAAAACCATCACGGGAGAGAAAGCAAGTTTTTTTGAGAAAAGCCTAAGAAAATGGATAAAAATATCAATAAAAGTGGGACACCGCTAATGGAAACCATATCATGAAAGAGGGTATTGAATACCCATTGAAGAGATCAACAAGAGGCAATTAATTACTGGCAAGAACTCTCGGCTCAAGGGTGACTTGGTGAAAGCTAGTTCTAGGTTGGGTGGCGATGCTCGCTTCTCCAAGTGACATTCTTTCCAATTGCTCTTGTCTGAACCACTTGCATGGGATGTACTATATGTTTACTCCTTACTTTTTATGTTGTTGAATCGCTCAACTCATATGTATAGTTGTATGTGTTATTTCTATTATGAGGATGATTGAGTCCGTATGCATGTGACCCCTATTACATCCCAGTGTAGATTTAGTGATGGGGGCATAGTAGGTATTTATTATTATTTGGGTCACGAAGCTATCTGGCACATGTTACTAATGGTAGAATCTACATGTAACCACTATGCATAAGTAGAATTTCCTATACTGACTTTATTTATGAGATGACTATATATGGATGCATGGGATAACTATTGAATCTAAATTTAATCATAATTAAGTTAGTGAAGGAACATAGTACATCTCTAAATCTCGATGATATCTCTATTTTTATGGTGGTGAATATTTATGCATGAGACAATGATGTATGCAAATTAATTATGTTTTAAGGCTTGAAATTGTATAGTCTATGGTTAAGGTTATATATGCTATGCATTATGCTTCATGGGAATTGCATTCACTAAGTCTCTTTGCATAAGGTATATGACAGTAATACTTTCCAAAATGCCTATAGGACTATGCTCATGATTCATGACCATGCTATCCATAGTAGATTCATGATAATGTTCCATTAATGCTTGTGTTGAGTTATCAAAGAATCTTATTATTTGCATGCCATGATTGATTTTTTCTCCAAGTTGTAATTTATGCTTAAGGTTAGATTTGGAATGTAACTCCATTAATTGAGTCTAAAAGTCCATATACTGGATCCAGTAGAGCAGGGAAGGAATTTGTAGTATTGTGCCTAGGGGGTATATGACAAGTGGATTATGATCTAAAACTACTTTTCATTACCTATTATATTGTCTTCTTCATATGTGAGAAATTATGTGAATAACCCAAAACCCAAAAGCATTTGGCATGAGTGAAAGTTCACCCCTTTAAAAACAATTAGCAAAGTATTTTAGATGGTCAAGTTTTCTCAACATGTACATAATGATGATGCACATGTTTTCTCACATATTAAAAATAGGTGTGCTATGGTAATGTGTGCAACTATTGCCATCTATTTTAGCTATATTTAAACTAAGTGACAGGGACAGCTAGCATGTAGCCCTTGTTTCTATTTCATGGTTAACATTTACTTTTAATAAAGCATTGTAATACCATCATAGACATTAAAAGTATCAACGTCAAATATTTAATTTAAACCTCCAAAAGTAATTAACTATTGCTCTATGGAGATAATGTGGTGCGATGCATGATGACTAATGCAATATAGGAAAAAATTAGTGCATTTTCGATGGGGAAATTTATATAGGAACATTCTGTGTTTAATCCATCATATGACATGTTAGAAACATCTAGTCATGATCGTCGCGACGGGAATGGGCTGGTGATTTTGGAAAATATTAATCACCATGAACTAAGCTAATGATTGGCTCAGTGTTTTTTCAAATTGTTTGTTGGATAAGAATAAAGTGATATTCAATGGACAAGATGAAAAGGACAGAGCCAATCATTAGCTTAGTGCATGGTGCTTAATATTTGTCAATGATTTGTATTCTTTAAGATTTAGAGATGTGATGGCTCATGATAAAAATAAAAAAAGGACGAACATTTTAAACGAAACACAATATGGATAAAATGGACCATTCTGTGTTGAATCCCTAACATGATATGACGTTAAAATTCATGAGTGTGGCAGTGTCAGGGGCAACCGTCTTGGTGGTGATCACGGCAACCATGATGGAATTTGATGGGGGGGAATTGTTCGCTAGGGGCGACCGTCTTGGTGGTGATCACTACGACCATGATGGAATTTGATGAGGGGAAATTGTTCATTATAGGGTGATTTGTTCAATTTGTTTGTGAAATATGATTACAAGTTTGTGACTGTTATTATAGATTTATGTAGAGTTGATTTTTTATTTATTTATTTAAACTAGTGTAGTTATATCAAATAAATGGTTGGTAAATATGAATAAATATCAATCCATGATGAGCATAAAACAATAAAAAAATGAATATTTTAGTCAATTCCACAAGACAAAATCTTGATAATCTAAAAGTGAACCAGTCTGTGTTGAATGCTTGATGTGAGATGACATTAAAAGTCATGAGTCTAGTAGCGTTAGTTGCAATCATCTTCGTGGTGATCATAGCCATGATAGAATTTGGCGGGGAAAATTGTTTGTGGGGTAATTTTTTCAATTTGTTTGTAAAATGTTTTCATAAATCTGTGTCTCATCACTACATATTTGTGAAAGAATAGAATAATTTTTATTTACATTACTGTAGTTATATAAAATAAATGATTGGTATATGTGAATATGAATCAATTCATGATAAGCATTAAAAGCACTATGCAAGATACATCTCACATTGCCTTATTATTATTAAAAAAAGTAATATATGAGTTTAAATAATTTCACTTCGACAATATATGAGTTCTTCCACCTCTTCACAGAAATTATTAACTTGTATATGACTCTTGTTACAATACTATGGACTCATATCATAGTTTATCAAAATCACCTTCCCAGTTATATAACACATGTATAATAACTTAAAGATAAATCTTAATATTTGATTTATTATACTATTATGAATATTCCAACATATTTCAAAAATACTAAATTGTAGCAATTATAAATATTTCAACATATTCAATAAAATTTAACAATATAATCAATAATATTTCAACATTAAATTATATATTTTATTATACTACTGCGAATATTTCACAATTATGAATATTTCAACGTATTCTATAGAGATTTATTATATAATCAATAATAGTTGAACATTAAATTATACAGTTCATCATGAGTATTCCAATATATTTCATTAACGCTAAATCTACACCGTCAATTAAATTAAAATTCTCAAATTATTCAAATTTGATTGGCTGTTTCATTTTCAGCATCCAATCCTCCGCTACTCTTTGTCACCGCATGACCCTGCAATTTGATTGTGTACCATACACGTTTCATTATCCAGTGACATGGGTTATATTCTACACCAGGGCGTGCGTTACAAAGAAAGTTAAGGATCAAACACTCTTCAACCATGGTTCTGGTTGAAAGGTAACAAATTGGATTTTTTAGTGTGATTTTTTGTACTTATAAATTGGTTTTTTAGTGTGATTTTTTGTACGTGTAAACTGGTTTTTTTAACTTGTGATTTTAAAACACTGCTAAAACATTCAAATTGTACACAAATTACTCATCAAACTTGTGATTTTAATAAATTCCTGAAAAAAATTAAACCAAAAAAACCCATCCTAAAAACTACCAAAATATCCAAAAACAACTCCTTCTCGAAAACTTATAGACAACCTCTAAACATCCTCACCTCACCTAAGTGTTCTAGCTCTGCATTGAAATTATTTCGTTGGATAGGAGTCGTCTTTAAGTTACAGTAACATTATTGGTCGTTAATGTTTGTCTGCAAGGTACGCTGATGATGCTGCTCTCTCTAGCTTAATTATTTGTTCCACCCGAAGGAGATTAATTTAAACATTAGAAGAAGTTTAATTATTTGTGCTGGCTTCGGTGGGCAGAAATGCATTGTGCATTATGAGGATATTTTAGTATTCAGAGCATAAGACTGAATTTAAATAATTGAGTTCGTTCTTTCTGTCTATCATATTTCAAATTATAATTATATATATGCATTTATCTATTTTATTTTGAAATATATATTTAATTTAACTACATATATATATATTTTTGATTCCGAAATATACAATCTAGTTGTCCATATAATTTAGAAATATACAATCTAGTTAAGTTCAACTGGATAGGCCATAAATATGTATTTGCAGAAAAAAGTAGTAAATATTGTTTGGTCAACTGCAAACAAATTTTCTAGGATATATTAGCTATTTTCCTGCAAAGAAATTCTCGAGGATGGTGAAGATGGTGAAGTGTATCAAAATGTGAAGAGAAATTAATGACATAAGGTGGAATCACATCTTGCATATCTCCCTTGTGCAGATACCATTGAGTGGATCATAAAAGGCATTAATATTAAGGACATGAACATTCAATATAGTAACAATATATCTTTAGTAACATATATATATCCCTGCATTGCAGAATATTACAAACAGCCTAGCTATCAGGTAGTTGTCACAACAAAGTGGTATGAAGGTTTTGGCCTAGCCAACAAGGATATCTTGAAACCAAGGTGGAAAGAACCCAATAAATTCTGCAAAAGAGTTGATGCGGTATACAAGGCCAAGTTATTAAGGAAGGCATATCAGCTAGTGGTGGCCATGTGTTTTCAATTGTATGGTGTACCTAATGTAGAGACATTTGAAAAAAACTGGGCTCCGGTAATATATACTTGAACCGACGAAGAAAGTGTGTTCAATTAATTTGAAATCCTAGCTACGCCCATGCATACAAGAGTAAAAGAATCTCAAACTCCACCCACATGGAGACAACCTAAATTATACATGGAATCATATCTTCAAGACAATGTATGCTCGAGGTTCAAGTTTGACTTACTTGGATGGAGATGGACCTTCTCTCTAAACATACCTCCAATTCACATCTATTGCAGAAACTTATGGGAAACTAGGTACAAGGATCCTTACCACAAGATAATTGTAGGTTTTGTCTCACCCTTATACCGCATTCTCTTCGACACTAAGTCACCCTGCATGTCCGATTAATCTAAGGAAGCACTAAAGGATATAGCTAATTGGTTTACACTAGTTGATGCTACATACAATAGAGTATTTGGAGCCCAAAAACCGCCCAATCAAATTCCTCTATTTGTCATTTACAAATTGATCCTACAGGAGGTAGCATATCAAGTGACAACAAGACTTGGAGGCATGTTAGCTCAGGCAAAGAAAGTGCCATATCCTACTTTTCAAATTTATGTGGGCACATACCATGTAAAAAGCTATAAAGAAGCAGAAGTTGAATTCGCTGATTTGGAATACCTAAGATTTAGTTAGTATTGTTACCATAGATATGACATAGAGGCATTACAATGGCTCATTATAAGCAACTAAAGTTTAATTAGACATACACACCAAGAACTAATGAAGAGGAAGAAAATATAAAAGAATTCTATAACACTACAGTGGTTGTAGAGGCATAGAAGAAAGATAGTGGCTCTCAACCCATAATGGCGCTGAAACTACTATTGGAGAGTCATCCAAAGGAAAAGAGGTGAAATAAAAGAAGGCTTTCCAAAAGAGGGAAAGATAGAGAGAAGTGGCCAAGAAAGAGAGGTAGGAAAATTTGAAAGTAGAACAAAAGGCCAACAGAGAAGAGGAGGGAAGGAAAAATCAAGAAGAGTAAAGGAGTAAAAAAGTAAAGGAAATCATAAGAAGTTGGAGGAATAAAAATGGAAACAAGAAAAGGAAAAAAAGAGGTTGGAGGAATAAAGAATAAAATAGGAAGATGAAGCAAGAAAACAAGAAGAGGAAAGACTGGAAAAAGAGATAGTTGATAAACATGCATAAGAAGAAACTAGAGAAAAGGAGTAGGTTGAGAAGGAAGCTCAAGTCATATTGACCAAAAATGATGTTAAGCTTGCTACCCTAGTTTCCATACCACTCACCAGAGGACACCTGCCACTATGAGAAATGGGAATCTTGGCTAGTGAAGAGAGTTAATTTATAAATATTGCAAGCTTTAGGTTTGATCATAGCTCTAACATAATTCTTTAAGAAAGATGTAGATATTTAGCGCGGGAATTGATGAAGCCAATATCACTGACTACTGAATGAGATATAATGTTGAACACTATGAACAATCCTCTAACAATTGCTTCAAAAGGATCAAACTTCTATGTCTCTACGACAATAAACAATGAGAATTTCCCCAATATGGTCAAACAATTGGAGAAGAACCTGATTGATTCACAATAGGAAAATGAGAGGCTTCATAAAGAGAATCAAAATTTGTCAGCCTCAAGTTCCCATCAAGATGATTTTTGAGCAGTAACACTAGAGGAAAATAATGTGTTATAACATATCATGAAGTGATTGTATCAAGAAATGATCATCCTTCAGAAGATAGACTTCATGCTTATGACCATTCAAAATACACTCAAGGAAAAATCTACCTTGCTAAAGGAAGCCTCAACTACTCTAGACATAATGCATGGATGGAACAT
The DNA here is from genome assembly GCA_000404065.3 of Pinus taeda. Classification (NCBI taxonomy): domain Eukaryota; kingdom Viridiplantae; phylum Streptophyta; class Pinopsida; order Pinales; family Pinaceae; genus Pinus; species Pinus taeda. The sequence continues at coordinate 47,985 of APFE031117418.1, forward strand.
AGAGTATCCAAATGCACCCGCCAATTTTCAAAGAAGGGATGAGATAGGAATGGAAAGGGATAAGAAAAAAATTAGGTTGATCATCTAAAATCAAGACAAAGTGGGGAAATATGTAGTCATAATATTGAGTAATTATGGGAAATATCATAACATGATAGAAGTTAGAGTAGGAGATACAATGAGAAATTAAGGAAATGATAGATGTGCATAAGTTGGCTATCACTCACAAGGACTTGAACCTTACCAAGGAAGCTATTGTGGAGCATGTGGTGGAACTAACAAAGTTGCACACAATGCTCACCACACTATTCCACCAAGTACAATCAAATATGAAAAAAAATAGTTCTTTGTTCTTTTGAGTGCGAGATCACAAACAAAAAGTTGATATTGAACAAAGTATTATCCATAACTACTTATTACAAATCATGGCACCTAGCTTAATAATTACGAGTTCAAGCCTTACCCTTGGCTATTTTGGAATTAGTGCCATAAAATGATGTTTATTTTATTATTTTGAATTTTCATGTAAGCATGTAAATAAAGTAGAATTAGAATTAAAAGAAAAATAAAAAACTATATATGAGGGAAGTTGAAAAGCCACGAGGGTATTTTAAATGTCATAGAAGGTAAAAGTTCACCTAACTTTGAATAAATATACCCTCATGAATAGTGAGAAAGGACTTTTAGTTTTGGACCCAGAGCACTTCGAAAGGGAAATCTTGTACATTTCTTTTGAAGATCAAGTTATAGTTTCACATTCCATATATTGGGTCTCTTAGATACTTCGTGTAATTATGCACGGGATATTTCAACATTAATATTTAGAAGCTCTTTTGGGCCAAGGAAAACATTTCTCTCAAGTGTTATTGAATGCTATAAGACTATTCTTGTTGTTTTCTATTGTTATGTGGTTGTTATTCATATGTTGAAATTCGGTGAACTATTTATATAATTGGAGACTTATATCTAACTTGGAATTGCTTGTTGATTTATACATTCTTTCACACTCGTTATTAATAGCAAATTACTTTATAGTTGATAACTAGTATACTTCCTTATTCATGCATCTTAATTAAAGCTTTCTATCCCTCTTTCTTTGAGACTCATGTCCACTTTCTAATCGACTGTAATATTAGTTGTATATCTTGCTTAAGTTATTTTCATAAGTTGTTTTAACTTGCATCTATTTAGAAGTCTTATTGAGATTTCCATTCTTCTTGGTCACTTCATCCAAGATTTTATTCTCACCCAAACACGATATGGCAGTCGTGTGAACATTTCAGATGGGACTCATATCCTAAATAGTGTGAGGCCTAATTGAGAGTTAATACGAGGGAGATCCCCTGACTGTTGGCAGTGAATCTCACCCTATCAATAGTGTAGTAAGCCAATAATTGGTTTACTACCTTTTAATCTTGTACACTGGATAAAAATAATGGATAAAAATAATGTGGTATTCAATAGAAAAAACAAAAAAAATAGTAAGCCAATCATTCACTTAATATGTGATGCTTATTATTTGATTGAGTGAAGGTGAATATTTTGACATAAATTCAAATGATTTTGTTTGGAGAATAGTATCTATGTCCCACTAGATTGGTAATATACTCTAAACTAGATTGGTAGTCTACTTTAATGTTAAAGGTGTTGTTAGTAGACTTGGAATTGATGTTCCACATAATTTTTGTTTGTTTGTTTTTAAATGTGTTTTACAACGAAGAAAAAATTTGAAACATGTAGAAAAAATTGAAACCCTAGATTTGACATCCAAGCTTATAAGTTTCACATCATAAACTCTCTCAATGGTTTATAGATTGAGGGCTAGACATCTTTCCTCATCCTCCATTGTTAGGCCACGAGCAAGAATGATCAAATCTATTGGTTAGGTGAGAGAGACTAAACCAAGCTAAGAAAATCTAGTTGGCCTAGTGGAGGCCCGTTTAAAGATTTGGTTATATACACATGTTCTGAACTAAGATAATGTTTTCTCCTGGGAACCACAACCCTAACCTTAACCTAACATACTGCTTTATGTTGTTGGGGAGTGATCCTCTAGTCTATCTAGTGTAATTCTTGGACTGCTTTCTTAGTTAGTCATCACATTCCATATTTCCTTTCCAAAATCTATCACTTTAATATCATTTCTCTTTTAGAGATTTGTCTAGTAGAATTTCCCATCTAGTAGTGTCGGTCCAGGCCTATGCTAGCTAGAGTAGCACTAGTCCAACCCAAAGGCTTGTGTTATTTTCGGAGGTGTACAAGAGACCAACTCTAAATAAGAAACTTTAAAAAGGAGGGGGAACATGAGTTTGATTCTTGGTGGAATCTCCACAGTGTGTTGGCTTATTGTAGTGAAAAGAAACCAATAAAGGCCACTTGGTATAAAATAGTAGCTGGTTTATAGGGAGAGGATGGTTAAGCTTGATAAGATTCTTCTGGTTACTAAATTTTGTTCTTGAGTTTCACCCATTAACTAACATTAATAAGTTTGAGGTGAATCCCTTGGATATTGACGAAAACACTCTTTTGCTTGTCTTTCTAGATTTTCCATTTTCTTATTTTGACAATTGTGCTAAGAGTTTGGACTCAATGTTGAATTGCACTGTATTTGATTCCGTTCCTTATGCTCCATTTCTACTAGTTTTTTCCAATGATATTATAAAGCTCAAACCTAGAAAATTTCAAGATGAAAAAAACCATAAACTTGGACAAGATTATAATTTCCCAAACCAAAATAGCCTTCTCTCAATTAACATCAATTAACAACAAGCATGTTATTTAAACATAAAATGCTAGCCGGACTTATGACTTTAATGGAGAGAAATTCTTAATACCCTTAATTATTAATCCAACTAAATTCAACTACTTTTAAACATCAATATATTCACGATTAACACTTTATATATGCTTTTTCTTCATGTGCTGACTTTGAAAAGGCATTTTGCTTTCATTTGAATAGCTACAATTTGTTTTTATTAAAAAGTTTTTTTTAATAAATTTTCATACCTATTAAGTAACTCCTCCAAATTTACATATAATAATATAAAAAATAAAATTTGATATTAACAAATTTGTATAAAAGGAAATGAACATTATCAAATTTTCAATTTTGACTAGATAACTTAGCTATATATAAAATTAATTTAAAAATTATGGGTTCGATTGTCACTATTATTTGTGAAATCAGCTGGAATGCCTGAACCAGATTCGTGGTCATTGAATGGATCATGAACTAATTAAAACCGTGTTGTGAAACATATTGTTGCAAGAGAGAGAGCCTTGAAACGTAAATAGTTTTTTATTTTATAGGTATTACCTCTTTGCGCCGAACGAATAGGAATTGTACTATAAAGTTATGAATATACTGAGATATATGTTTAAAAACTTTACTTTGATAGATATGTATTTTTTTTAAAGAAATAGGTAGCTTTGTACTAATTAAACTGGAAACAGCTTGACAGTTTTACATTCAAAGATTACACCTTTTCAGAAGAGTTACAAAATCGGCTACCCTGCATATTTTGAGCTGTGGCTTTAACAGCATTTATCTTGTAATGTCTCCAAAAGACTGCTGATTATAAAAAAAAATGAAAAAACATTTATATAGACAGAGATTAAACAACATGTTAGTCGCGAAGGCTTCCTTCTTATGGCTTGTTCATTTTCCTCTCGGATAGAGGGCACCGCTTTTGCTCATTGCTCTTAGTGCACCTGCATGACTGCCTATTCACCGGAGGGACATGCTTTAGCAAGCCCAAAAACTTCTCTTATAATGCCCACCGTAGTTGTTTCCACAGTTTGTTTCCATGCTGTCAACTTTAAAACCAAACGAAGATTGTCAACTAAGAACTCCAGATTTCCAAATTTTGTCAATTTGGCCATTTTCCTCTCGGATAGAGGGCACCGCTTTTGCTCATTGCTCTTACTGCACCTGCATGACTGCCTATTCACCGGAGGGACATGCTTTAGCAAGCCCAAAAACTTCTCTTATAATGCCCACCGTAGTTGTTTCCACAGTTTGTTTCCATGCTGTCAACTTTAAAACCAAACGAAGATTGTCAACTAAGAACTCCAGATTTCCAAATTTTGTCAATTTGGCCATTTTCCTCTCGGATAGAGGGCACCGCTTTTGCTCATTGCTCTTACTGCACCTGCATGACTGCCTATTCACCGGAGGGACATGCTTTAGCAAGCCCAAAAACTTCTCTTATAATGCCCACCGTAGTTGTTTCCACAGTTTGCTTCCACAGTTTGCTTCCATGCTGTCAACTTTAAAACCAAACCAAGATTGTCAACTAAGAACTCCAGATTTCCAAATTGTGTCAATTTGGTGCCCTCCTGAACAATTTGATCCCTGGCCTTGGCAATCAGAGCCGAGATCTTCTCTTTAATTGTTGTCATATCTTCCTCATAAAGAGCGATATTACCATTTCTGTTGGATGATGCCATTTTGCAAACTACCCGACCTTGAATTCAAATCGCTAGTAATCTCAACTCTTAATAATAAATGAATATGGTTATAAATTCAAACAACAAATAACAAATTTCCATTTTAAATATTTGTATTTTTTGAAGTTTTCACAAAGATATTTGGCTAGAACAATTGCAGTTTAAAATATATTCATATATACATTATAAATGTAAAACTTTTTAGACAACATTCTCAACAAACACATTATCACTACAATAAAACATTCTTATTGTCTTTAAGTAGGATTGGATTCTCTATCTTTACAATGCAAAAATATAATTAACAAAATACTTTGATTTACTAATAATAAAACCTAAATTAACTAAACTCTAAACCTTAACACTAATTTAAATTCAATTTTTCTAAATTAATTTAACTATATTTAAAATAAGCAACAAATACACTTTATTGATATTATAAAACAAAAATACTTTTAATACATACTCATTCACTCTCAATTAATCAAAAAAATAAATTATACTCAATAAATTAATCATAAAAAATTGTTCCCTTACATTTAACTCAGTGATTTCTTACATTAAAAACTTGGCATTATTCGATATCCATGAAACAAAGGCATTATCCTCCGGAGGAAGTCAGGTAAGAATAACTTACTTTGAATTTGAAGAAATAAGAAATATATCAAATAACAATAAGAATAATTTACGCTGAATTTGAAGAAGCAAGAAATATATAAAATAACAATTTTATTATTAAGGAAATATTATTACAAGACATCACACATATCTTTTGACTCACACGTAACTTGTGGCCTGTGTAAAGACCACAAGGAGGACATTCTAACAGTCTAAATATATAAAATCCGATCAAGCTGGAGCTTCAAATATAATAATGAAAACAGCTCCATTGCGTTACCTTTTTTATAACCCCTTGATCCAACTCCAAGTTTTTTATTCTGCAGGGTACTGGCGGAGGACCTTTAATATACTTGTCTTGATCTGTGTCGCTTGTTATATACATATTTTCGCATTGAATGGTATTGGTTGGTCTCTAATCAGAATTGGCTCGAAGCTCCATTCCAATTACCGTCACTCCGCCCATAAACTTACTCAGATTTAACTCCTCTATCTCTAAAGGAGTTCTAGCCATTCTTCCCTTGAGGCGAAGGTTAAATGCTGACACAATCTGATTCCAGTTGTCATTTTTCATGGCATCACCCACGCAACTTTTCCAGCTGGTTGGTTGTCCATGACATACCTTCATCCTAAATGCCCACCCGAGGTAATCCTTCCGTGTCTTGTAATTAATATGATCCATTAGTGGCTTGTTAGGTGTTTATTCCAGATCGTTCGAATCCTTATAAGGCCTTCTCAAATGTTTATATTATTCATCGAATGTGACATAAAAATGCAAAAACTTAGGTTTATAATGGTCATCCCTGTTTCTACATTGGCACTTTTATTGGCTTGTTAATCATAAGACAGTTAATCATAAGACGGGTTATTTTCTTTCTTATTCGGTGGTGGAGGAAAGGAGGCACATTTAGTTCATTTTAATTTTTGATTTTGTGATATTTTTGAAACATAATCATTGAATTTCTAATTAAACTGGTTATTTTTTAGGGAAGCACGTCTATTTCATTTTAATCTTTGATTTTATGATATTTTTTGAAAGACAATAATTGAATCTCTAACTAAACATATTTCTTGGAGCCTTTTTGAGGAGACTCTCTTCAATTCTTGCCATAGAGTTAAGGCCTCAACTTGATTGTGAGATGTTATATCTAGCCCTATTCAAATTTCATTTTTATTTATCCATAGGGCCATACAAAACCCATCCACTCCTACCTCCCTTATTTTAATAAATATATTATAATCCACTCATATTCACATAATATTTAAGATTTTAACTACATACATTTATACTCTTTTCACTTATATATATA
>APFE031117431.1:0-20048 GCA_000404065.3 Pinus taeda
TCTCTTGCCAGATAAATAATGACAACAAGTAGGACCTTCACTTCTATTTGTGCATATAGCACTGTTACGTCCAAGTTTGTACGAACCACGGGTTGATAAGTAAAGCTGGTAGCCCTGGGAGTTGCAGCATTCTTGTTGCAATACCTAGGCTCATCACTTTTTGGCGCCGTTTCTGGGGAGGTGTCTAAGTAGAATGTGATTACTATTTTCTTCTATTTCGAGTCTCCAACTTTCTTTTCTTCTACTTCTTATCTTCAATTTTATTCCATTAGTTTATTTTTGCAAAAGTAATCTAGTAGCTTCCTTTCCTTCATTTGTCATTATCTGCTTTCCTTTCTATTCTACAAGTACTTTATAGCTTTAAAGAAAATCTTACAAAAACCAACCCAAAAACATTTTCTTTCATGCCTCGTAGGAATAGTGACAATTTAGGGAAATTCTTGACAAATACCCCACTACATTCGACAGTCAACCTTCTCTCTTCTTTGGTGACTGTGAAGTGGAAGAACCTTTAGGTGAGCAACCTTACATATTTGAAGAACCTACAAGGGAAGAAGAAGAGGAAGAACCCTTTCCTACTGAACTAATGGCTGAAAACCAACATGACAGAGCAAATAGAGAGAGAATTGAGAGTGCCTTCCCCATCAAGGAGACTAATGGGGACACTAAAATTAAGAATATAAGCCCCTCTACTCTACCTCATTTCCATGGCCTGACAACTGAGGACCCTGACACTTTCCTATTTGAGTTTGCTGTTATATGCCGAACCTATGACTATACAGATGATGAGAAAAAGTTAAAAGTGTTTCCATCTACCCTCAAGGATGTAACATTGCTGGTTCATGGGTTTACCTGGAGATAGCATCATAACTTGGGCTCACATGTAGCAAAATTTTAACAACAAATATAGGGACTACTGTAGGTCAAAGGATACTAAAGAAGAGATTTTTAGGATGACTAGAGTCCAGGATGAATACTTAGAGGACTATGAAGAAAGATTCCAGCTCAGTTACTAAAGGGCCAAGTGTACACTTGAACCTGAGTCACTAAAGTTGGTCCTACTTAGAGGAGTAAGGGAGGATCTTTTGGATACCTTACATATGATAGTAGGAGGGGATACCTACCAATTACCCTATGAGGATATCAAGACTATATTTAGAAACCATTCTAGGGCAGTCAGGAAAAAGGGTAGGGGTAGTCAACCTATGGCCAATACATCATCCTCCAACTTATCCATCAAGGGTGAAATTGGAAATATGCTGGAAGATTTCAAAATTGACATGTTGCAAACCCTTGCCTTGTAATTGGATATCATGAACATTAAAAGGAAGCAAGAGGAAGCGAAAAGAGCCCTGGCCATCTTTTGTCCTAGACGCACCAGGAGGCATCCTAGGAACGAATATCCATTGAACTGTATTAAGATTTGCGCAGTTTGTGAAGAAAACCATTCCATAGACAAGTGACCTTCTTTACCTGGACTCAAAGTTGTATATCAAGGAGCTGAAGGGGTCACTGAGAAACTTTTCTACATCAACCAAAGGAGACCTCCTGGGCTTAGACCATACCAGTAGGGTATGCAAGGGTCATCCCATGCACATTACAACCCCAACAAAACCACAACTATAACTTCTTGGGGACCTCCTTCTCATCCTTCTTGGTCTACCTCAGTATCATTCCCAACGAACCAACCAGTCATTTCAACCTTATGTTCAGCCACACATCAGAGGAATACCCCACTCCAGGGGTGGAGGCCCCAATTCAACAATGTTCCAGATCTATTGCCTCCACCACCTACCCAACCACAACTCCTGCACTCTACTCCACCCAAGCAACCCCAAATGACTGCCCAGCCAAATCTGAACCCAAACAATAGGTAGGCCCAACAAGCATACAATGGAGAGACATCATACCCAGCTCATGCTATAGAAATCCAGGAGATGAACCTAAGATATGGGAGAATTCTCCCTGATAACCAACCTCCCTCTCCACATAGGGAGGTTGAGGAGGAAAGAGAGGAAAGCAACCTTAAAGTAAAACCACCCTTTCCTGAGAGATTAACCCAACCACTCCAGCTTACCCTATAAGAAAATGAACTTTTGGGAGAATTGAAATATCTATGTGTAAAGATACCCCTTCTCCAGGCAATCAAAGATGTTCCCATTTACAATAAGTTGATTAAGGAGAAATGCTTCAAGTATCCAAGAAAAAGAAAAAGGGATGCCCCTACCATTAATGTCATTGGGCAGTTGTTTTACTTAATGCTAGGGCAGGTAATATGTTCAAAATATTTGGACCTTGGAAGCCCTGTAGTAGATGTGCACATCAATGGAACCATTGTCTCACACACTCTGATTGATCTTGGGGCTGCCATTAATGTGATGACCAAGGACACCATGCTCAAGCTCAACCTCCAAGGGTCATTGAGGAAGACCACAAGAATTCTGCAACTTGCAGATCGTTCCATAGTCACCCTTGAGGGAATTGTGGGGGATGTGATGGTCTCCATTGAATCCTAGGAGTACCCTGCAGATTTCCTAGTTCTTCAGCCTAAGGCTAAGATTACTGGTTACCCTCTCATCCTTGGGAGGCCATGGTCGGCCACAACTGATGCTTACATTAGCTGCAGAGCTGGGAATATGACCATCAAGAATTGGCATATGTCCAAACAATTAGTCCTATGCCCTCCTGCTCAACCTACCCTAGATTATGATTTACCTTTATGGTTGGAGGAGGAGGAAGAAGATGAGGTTTATTCTGCCCAACTTTATGCTTTGGAAGCAGTCATAGGAGGAGGACAATAAGATGAGGATGACTTAATTAAACAACTGCTCCAAAGTCCAACTCCTAGTTCACTACCATTAGAAGAAGAAGTAAGGGAAACCCAAAACAATCATCCAATTGACTTATGCTTGGCCAGTTCCAACCCACTCCATGTCAAAACCTTAGAATTTGGCCCAGAGAAAACTTTGAAAAGTAATCCATCTCTTTCTGTTTTAGAAGAGGAAAATCTATGCAACATGTTGAGAGAGAACCTAGAAGCCTTTGCTTGGAGTTATAAGGAAATGAAGGGAGTACACCCCTCAGTGTGTACTCACGACATATACATCAAAGAAGGTTGCAATCCAGTCATGCAACCACAAAGGAGGATGAATCCAACTCTTAAAGACATAGTCAAAGAAGAACTGCATAAACTGCTAGATGCAGGATTCATTTACCCTATCTGAGACAGTGAGTGGGTCTCTCCTTTAGTGTTAGTTCCCAAGAAAAATGGTAAGCGGAGGATTTGTGTTGATTATAGGGAGTTGAAAAACACCACAAAGAAGGATCATTTTCCCCTACCCTTCATTGACCAAGTGCTAGATGGCCTGGCAGGAAGAAGTTTTTTTCTTTCCTAGATGGATTCAGCGGGTACAACTAAATCCAAATCTGCCTAGAAGACTGGGATAAGACCACATTGACCCGTCCTTGGGGTACTTTTGCGTATAAGGTCCTTCCTTTTGGCCTAGCAATGCTCCTGCCACCTTTGAGAGAGTGGTCTTGAGCATTTTTGTTGAATTAGTACATGATGATATGGAAATCTATATGGATGATTTTACACCTTATGGTTGTGATTTCCAAGAAGCCCTGACTAACCTAGGCAAAGTATTGCATAAATGCATTGAAATGAACCGGTTAGTGTCAGTCTTTGCAGCCTTCCTCCAGTGATCAAACATGCTCTTACAAAGTGATTTTAAGGTGTTAAGGTCAAATTTTGTCATTTCAATGAGTCTTCAAGAAAAATTTGGTCACTAGGTATTAGGTCTAGGGTTTGTTTTCACTCCTGTCAAAGTTGTCCAAATTTCGGTCCATGTCACCATTCAGCTGATTGTACCATTATTTAGGGGGTTTTCATCATCATGTCATGTTCCACTGGATCATTTTACACCTTGTTCATGCTTCAATTGTGCCTAGGTAAGGTTCATTACCCTCTCCTAGGGTTTTGAAAGTCATTTCTCTTGGATGGTCAAATCATCGGCAAAACTTGTATCCTGATGTTCATACACCTTCCCCTATCCTTAATGTACCTTATAACATTTCCCATCACTGAGATCCCCCAAATTCCTCATTTTCGCACAAGCCCTAGTTTCTTGCTACAACTTGGCAATTTTCTAGGCTAGGCCTGTGTTTTGCCCTTTTGGACCCATTCCCCTCACTCAATCTTTGAAATTCCACTTTCCCCTACTTCCTGACATCCCTCCCTACTTCTCAAAATTTCCTCAAGAATTTAGAAGCCCCTTATCCCCTTCATTTCGCTTCATTTGAACAAATCCCCTGTTCCACACATCGAGATAGGTTTTACTCCAATGATGTTCCTGAGTGTTATGCTTCTTAACCTGCAAATGATACCCAAATACAGAATATGCGAAGAAAAGATATCCAGAACACAGAATAGCGAAGACTTTATTATTCAGAGAGTAATGTTCACTTGCCTCTTCGAGGGGGCAACCTCCAATAGAGCAGAGCTCGATTACAAAAATAGGACACGATGCTCCTCGCAGGGAATTACTATCCTTTATATATGACTCCTACAAGTAATACCACAGGTCAATACCGCTTATTACTAATACCTTCGGCCCATTTGCAACTAACTGTGGTTCCTTTATTAATTGCGGATTAACCACTTACAATTATTAATATGGGCTTTATTGACTCTTAACTATGACGTGGTCCCATTACATAGATAAAGGGGTTAGGGTGGGACCCTAACACTGAGCAATAAAAGATGAATTTGGGAAAAAAGAGAGAGGTTTTTGTCCATTCATTCAATCTAAAGCATCAAAACTATTGCCTTCCTTGCCCCAATTAGAACTCTGCAAAAACTAGGCCTCATCCCTGGAGCCAAATTTGCCTCTTCCATTTTCCAACTCAAAACCCCCAAAAACTCAAATCAAATCCTTGCACTTCATACCTAGCCTAAAATTAGTTGTAAAATCAATCATCTCAAGCCCATTTGATTATTTTTTGCTGAGATTGACCCAAAGAGAGCCCTCTCCTATCCTCGTAGGGCTAGCTACGAGGCTGAGCATGGTTTGATGTGGACCTAGAAGCTTACTTTTTCAGCCTGAGGTAAATCTAGGCTCTAACATAGTGGCGACCATACTGGGGACGAAAGTTTATTTTCATTGTTTGGCTTTGTAGATTACAGACGGAGCCTGAAGTTAGCCAGGTAGCCTTCGAAACTCTTTTGCTTTACATTAGCGAAAGTAGATGAATGCCGCTTTAGTCAATCTTCGGTCTAGTTTATAAACTGAATATCTGATCTAAATGATCACCCCAGTACATGTATCAAGTTTAGATTTGATTGTTGATGGTGGACAACGATCAGACATTGGAAGGCTGAAATCATTCACTTGGCGATTCCAAATAATTTTCAAGATCAGATCCAAAGACTCCATTGGAGGATGAACCCAGCCAACAAAAACATGAAAGGACAATATGGAAAGATCAGGTATTCAAGTTGGAATTTCGTCCAAGACATTTTGTTCTTCGTTCTAAATTATTTCTTCTCTTTTCCCGAGAATGTCAAGAAGGTTTTGCAAAGTATACTATATTTGAGAAGAGATCCTCGGCCTGCAGTTGATTCTTTCCCTTTGAAGATTGTAAATACCAAAGATTTGCATGCCTTTGAGCTTGATCAAGACCCCTTTTCTGAATCTTGTGATGACCATCTTCAAACTGATGAGACTAATAAGACAAAGATTAATTCTACAGCTTCTGTACATACCCCATTACCTTGTAAAATTCCAGATTGATACAAGCCTCTGATTTTACCTCATATATTCCATTCTTTCCCTAAAAATCATGATCTATATCTACCAAGATTTGATGGTGACTATAACAACATCACTGCTGAGAGACATGTTCTGAATTTTGAGTCCTTTCTTGACCTTTTTGAAGTTGATGGAGAAGATGTCAGTATTAGGCTTTTTGCTCTTTCTTTGCAAGGCAAAGTCAAGAGTTGGCTCAAAACCCTGCCTGATGCGAGCATCTCAGATTTCCAGCAGTTCGTCAAAGCTTTCCTCGATAGGTGGGTGATCAGACAAAACCCTTTCTTGATTATAGAAGAATATAACCAGCTGAAAAGATTGCTAGGGGATACAGTACAATAGTTTTCTTCCAGATTTAACCAAGTTTATTATTCAATGCCTGTTAATATAAGACCTCCTCCTATATCCGCTCTCTTTCACTACCCAGGTGCATTTGATCCGGAAATGGAATTCCAGCTGAGAGAAAGGAATCTTGCAACACTTGAAGAGATGCAGAACAATGCAGTAGATGTAGAGGCTTATTTGCTGATTCGAAGGGCAAAGTTAAAGGAAGAAGAGACGAAAAACATAGATCCGGATGAATCAACATCTCTAGAGGTAAAGCTTGACATTTTGGTAAGTGCAGTGGAAGAGATGATGCAAAAGATCACCGCAAGGAATGGTTATGATGTTCAAGCCTATGGCTCGTTGATTGAAGAAGAACCAGTTGCTGATCCAAAATATTTTCTTTCTTATCCTATTTTTCATAGATCTGATAATGATTGTTTTGTAGATCATCTTGGAGAAGAGAGATCTGTTGATATGACATGCATTCTTGATGATGTGTTTTATGCTGACGAATTGCCTCAGTTTGATCAGTATGATGACGATTATGTTCTCCAAATAGAAGCTAATCTTGTAGACAAATCAACAGCTAGTTTGTGGGAGGAAGAAGTTCACTTTCAACAGTTCGAATACAGTGATCAGTCGTCACATATCAGCTATGGAAATGACGAGGAAAGTGCAGCAAATTTTGAAGTAAGTGAATGATCTTTGCCTTTTTGTTTTGCTTCGTTTCAGTTCATCAGAGACACCATTCATGCAATCAGAAATCAACTGTCGACAAGTCTTGATCTGAAACTTTTTGAGGGAAATGAAAACCTTGTTCAAGACTTCTCATATCCAGATTTGCAGCCCCCAAATGCCATTGATTGTCAAGTTGCATATGAGGACATGGAAACTGGCAAAATGATACAAGATGATTCCATACCATTTTGTTTTGAATTATTTCAGTTTTTGAAGGGTAAATTTCATAGTAAATCTTCAAATGAACAACTTGTAGGAAGTCAACAATTTCTCAGTTTTAATGTTGAGGATGAGACAGATAGCGAAATTCTTGAGCAAGTTGTTAATGATAAATCTTCCCCTGAAATGATTGATGAAATCATTTCGGATACAAAACCCTCCCTAGCTCCAGATTTGCAGCGACCAGACACAATTGAAGATCATATTATAGATGAAGGTGTGGAAGCCGAAATACATGATTTAATGATGCAAGAGGATTATGTACCTTTTTGTTTCGAAGCATTTCAGTTTATAAGGCATAATATTCGTAATATCTCTAAAGAAAAAGATGAATAGCCAGTAGGATGTTATACAGTTTCAAGGGATACATCACAGCAGTCTTCTCAAATTTTTTATGATCCTATTGCTGATGTGTTGAATGATGTTTGTAGTCAAAGTCCTTCTCCTATCTGTGAGCTTGACAAAAGTATTCATACAAACTTGATCCAATAGTCGGTTTCTTTGTTTTTCAGCAGGAGTCTCATCACAAAGCTCAGATCAAAGTTTGCATTCATGGTATGAAGAAAAGAGAAGTAATCCATTGGATGAGCTAAGTCCCAGTGTGCATGAACTTCAAGATCCTTATGCAGTGTTTTTGGAGGAGGATAGAGAATCCATATTATTCAATGGATCTGTTCACAAGTGTTCATGGGAGTTGCCTTTCAGTAGTTCTCTCTTGTTGTGCATAAGCAAACACTTGCGGAGAATTCAAACAGCAGCTGGAATACTTACTTGGTTGCATTGGTTGTTTCATTTCACTTGATCAGGTGATGAATGGAACAACTAGAGTAGGTTGTATTGAATAAGCTCTACATTGAGCATTTTTTCTAGTCTGTCGGTTGTGTTTAAGTATCGAGTTAGTTTTTAGTTGAGTGAGAGTCAATTTGTGTCATCAAGTCGTCAATTTTCAGTCATGCATTTCAGCTTGAGTTTTTGACTCTATTGCCCAATGGATAAGGCATTGGTCTGCTCTCCCAAAGATCTGCCGTTCTTGGCACCTCCAAGGAGATACCATCCCCATTGGAGCTAATGTTAGTGTTAGTATTTGCAGCCTTCCTCCAGTGATCAAACATGCTCTTACAAAGTGATTTTAAGGTGTCAAGGTCAAATTTTGTCATTTCAGTGAGTCTTCAAGAAAAATTTGGTCACTAGGTATTAGGTCTAGGGTTTGTTTTCACTCCTGTCAGATTTGTCCAAATATCGGTCCATGTCACCATTCAGCTGATTGTACCATTATTCAGGGGTTTTTCATCATCATGTCAAGTTCCACGGGGTCATTTTACACCTTGTTCATGCTTCAGTTGTGCCTAGGTAAGGTTCATTTCCCTCTCCTAGGGTTTTGAAAGTAATTTCTCTTGGATGGTGAAATCATCGGCAAAACTTGTATCCTAATGTTCATACACCTTCCCCTATCCTTAATGTACCTTATTAAACACTTCACATCACTAAGATCTCCCAAATTCCTCATTTTCACGCAAACCTTAGTTTCTTGCTACAACTTGGCAATTTTCTAGGCTAGGCCTATGTTTTGCCCTTTTGGACCCCTTCCCTCACTCAATATTTGAAATTCCACTTTCCCCTACTTCCTAACATCCCTCCCTACTTCTCAAAATTTCCTCAAGAATTTAGAAGCCCCATATCCCCTTCATTTCGCTTCATTTCAACAAATCCCCTGTTCCACACATCGGGATAGGTTTTACTCCAATGATGTTCCTGAGCAATAAAAGATGAATGTGGGGAAAATGAGAGAGGTTTTTGTCCAAAAGAGGGCAAAGAAGAAAAATCTCCTTCAATTTTTACACAGGTGTCATGGTTTTAGAGAAATGTCAAAAATATAGTTGCCTAGGGAGAATTGATGCACCTCTGAAGTTACTTTGGGAAAACCAAGTTTTCTCCTAGCTTGGTTGGACAAATGACTTACATGATGAGTCAAATGATAACTACACACAAGGAGCTTTCCAACAAGCTATCATGATCTCAATTTGGAGTTTAGGAACACCTTCAAACGTTGATTGCAACAACACTCTACCTTGAGGCAACCTCATTTGACACATTTTGACCAGTCTTGGGAGATTTGATTTTTGATAGGGAAAATGAACTCCAAATTGAAAAATTCCAGTTGGGTTGGAAAGTAGACTCTAATACCTTTCCAACGCGCTATCCTACACCCAATTTGGACACCGGGAAGGCCTACAAAAGGCTTCTGGAAAAAGTGCTACGCACTGGGCAGGTGGCGCGGCGCATTGGGCTTTGATTTCCAGTGTAAAATAACAAGGGCGCGGCGCATTGGTGAGGCGCAGTGCATTGGGCATGCTGTGCAGCACATAGAGCCAGAACTTAAATTTTTGTCATTTTTTAAAAAAAAACTCCAATCCGCTTGGTTCTTCTCGCTCCAAGAAGTTTATGAAATTGTCATTAACATGTTTGATGCTCATTGAAGTGGATTATGAGAGTTTGTGATGTCAAATTGCAAACCTTATTACTTTGTTTATAGCTTCTCCTTAGGGTTGTGTTTTAGTCTCTTGGTGCCAAAGACTCCTTTTCCCCTTCACCATTTTGATTCTTCCCCTCACCTTAAACCCATCATCCCTATTAAATCCCTTGTTCCTCTACATCCCAAAATCACTTATTTCTAAAGTCCTATTTTCCTATCCCTAAACCCTACCATACCCTATTACTCAATTTTTCCCATATCATTCGCAAAATTCCTAAATCCCCAAACCTCGCATTCCTAAAACACAATCAAGTGACTGTCCTCACATTGCAAACTTCACTTGATTGAACCATACCCTTTCCCTCACTCCATTATACCCACTGTTCCATATTTCTCACAGTCCCTCATTTCCCTTTGGCATATTTGGCACTTGGAGACAAGGAAATCAAGTCTTCATTTCTCATTTTCAACCAATCTAACATACACTTGTCATACACATTGCAACACCATGACGGACACTGATTCATCATATGAACACGACAATAATTGCACCACTGAACTATATACACCAGGAGGGTACTGAGGAGGTGCAAAACGCATGATCGGCTCCAAATCTTGGCTGAAGCCTCTTTAGCTGAGCATGATACTTGATGAGGCACCTTCAGTCCAAATATCAAGGAATTTGGAGAAAATTTTGTCATATTTGATTTTTGTGGTTACAAAACAGAGTTTTATGCCCAATGCGTAGCGCCACTTGGCGCTCGCTTATGGTTGGGACATCTTCTAGAGGAAAACTTGATATTTTTGGGTTTTTTTTATGATAAATTATGCATGCTCAAGAATGACCGAGAGATTTCATCAAGTTGTAGGTGGCCTAAAGGGTCAAAAACACCTTGAAAATGGCCTTTCTGCCACTTTTTCCACACACAGGAAGCAGTCTTGGGAGATTGGATATTTGGAGGGGCAAATGGACACCAAATCCATAATTTCAACTTGGGTTGGAAAGTAGATAGGAAAGGCTTTCCAAAGAGCTATTTTTAGCTCAATTTTGACTTTGGGAAGTGTCTCAAAATCAGCTCCAAATTGGCGTGACGCATAGAGAATTTGGGCGCGACGCATAGAGAAATTTGGGCTCATTTTCACTCTTCAGCTCAGACATTCGCCCAGTTTTGGCTAGTTTTACTTTTTGATGTAACTATTGATCTACCATGATGTAGTATTGGCACATTTTTACTTGTTCTAGAGGATTCATTCACTAAAAAGTGAAAATTAAATGAATAAATCAATTTCCTAGCATATAGAGGCAAGTTGTTTGATTGCCTAGATTTCAGTTCCTTGTTTATAATTGGTTCAAACAGCTCCTAGAATGATGAGCTCGACCCCTAGAGGCAAGGGAATGGGTTTGTCTTGTCTACATTATGTAATTTCTAATTCATTTTCATGGTTGGACACTTGGGATTGTTTGGCACTTCATTGTACATTCATTTTCAGTATTTTTGGCAAAGGAAAGTCCAGGATTTTGCAGCACTTGTTGGGATCCATGTGGCTCTGTGTTTTGATGGTGTTTTTATATATGTAATCGTAAGTTCACTGATGTTTATGTGTATCATTTACCCTTCTCTTTTCTTCTGAAATTAAACAAATGAGTGATTAAGGTAGAATTCATTGGACTGCTGTGCTCTACCTTGAAATTTTGTTTAATTTTCAATGTTTTCATCTGTTTGAGAAGGACTCTTGAGACCCTCTTGCCCTCCTTAGCTCCTCACTAGTCTGATTCATCCATTCATTCAATCTAAAGCATCAAAACTATTGCCTTCCTTGCCCCAATCAAAACTCTGCAAAAACTAGCCCTCTTCCCCAAACCCAAATTTGCCTCTTCCATTTTCCAACTCAAATCAAATCCTTGCACTTCATACCTAGCCTAAAATTAGTTGTAAAATTAGTCATCTCAATCCTATTTGATTATTTTTTTCTGAGATTGGTCCGGATAGAGCCCTCTCCTGTCCTTGTAGGGCTAGCTACGAGGCTGAGCGTGGTTTGATGTGGACCTAGAAGCTTACCTTTTCAGTGTGAGGTAAATCTAGGCTCTAACAGAACCTGTCTCTTAGTCTAGAAAAATGTGAATCCTTAATGACTAAAGGGACTGTGCTAGGTCATTCAATATCTTAGTAAGGACTATAGGTGGGCCTACACAAAATAGCAATCATCCAAAGTGTCTGACCTCCGCAAAAGCAGAGAGATGTTGGGATTTGCTTAGGGTTAGCTGGATACTACCGAAGGTTCATAAAGGACTTCAACAAGTTGGCCTCTCCTTTGTTTGGTTTGTTGGCTAAAGATTCTGAGTTTATATGGTTAAAGAGCTATCAAGTGGCCTTAGACATTCTAAAGGGCAAGTTAACCACTACACCAATCCTTAGAGGCCCAAACTGGGCCCTCCCTTTTCATATTCATGCTGATGCCTCACACAAAGCCATAGGAGAAGCCTTAGGTTAGGAAGAGGAGAAATTGCCCTATGCCATCTATTTTATTAGTAAGAACCTGTCAAAGGCTGAGCTAAACTATACTGTGATTGAAAAGGAACTCCTGACTGTTGTGCATTCATTAAACAAATTTAGGCATTATGGTACAAGCTATCAAACATTTGTGCATATTGATCATGCTGCAATCAAATATTTAATGAACAAACCAAATGTGAATGCTAGAATTATAAGATGGTTTCTTTTATTACAAAAGTTTGATCTAACTATTATTGATAAGCCTGGTAAGGAAAATGTTGTTGTTGACTTTCTATCTAGGATGAATCTGCCTGTAGATGAAGAAGGAATGGTGGATGACCACTTACCAAATGAGAATTTGTTTTCTATTTCAGTTCTCTCCCCATGGTTTGCTGATATAGCAAACTATTTGGTATCAACACAGTTTCCACCAAACTTTCCCTCCAAAGAAAAGAGCAAGATAGTCAGGAAGAGCGCCCCCTTCACCTGGATTGGGGGAAATCTGTTCAAATTTGGCCTAGATCAAATCTTGAGAAAGTGTGTAAGGGAAGAGGAAGTATTTGAAATCCTTCTAACCTGTCATGATGGGCCTTGTGGAGGTCACTTTGCAGCAAAGAGGACAACATTCAAAGTGTTGCAAGCAGGTTATTATTGGCCTACTCTTCATCATGATGTGAAAAATTACATTAGTCATTGTGATCAGTGCTAGAGAATGGGAACGCCTACTCCAAGATATGAAATGCCCCTATAACCTCAAGTGACTCTTGAGCCATTTGACAACTGGGGAATGGATTTCATTAGGCCTATCAACCCTTCTTCAAAGCAAAAACAACACATCATTGTGTGCACTAGTTATTTGACTAAGTGGGTCGAAACGAAGGCAATTAAGGCAACAACAGAAGAGAAGGTTGTTGAGTTCCTAAGGGAGAATATATTCTAAAAATTTGGGTACCCTAGAGAGCTAGTCATAAACCAGGGCAACTAGTTTACCTCCAACATGATTGAAGAACTGTTCAACCATCACAAAATCAAGCATAGGACCTCCAATCCTTATAATCCATAAGCTAATGGGCAAGTGGAGGTGACCAACAGGGCACTGGAGAACATCTTAACCAAGGTAGTGAGAAACAACAGGAAGGATTGGGCATAGAGACTAGTTAAGGCCACTTGGGCCTTTAATACAACATGGAAGGTCACCACTGGATTTACACCCTATGAGTTGGTCTATGGGAAAAAGGCTTTGCTGTCCATTGAGTTCGAATATAACACATTGAGGATGAAAACCCAACTAGATCTAGATCTTAGTCATGCACAACAAGAAATATTGTTCCATTTGAATGGCTTGGATGAATTCAGAATGCAGGGCCTCCTATATACATAGATAGTTCAGCTTCAGAGGAAGATTTGGCATGAAAAAAATATTAAGGAGAAGCAATTTCAAGAGGGAGACTGGGCATTGTTATATGACTCTAGGTATAAAGACTTCAAGGGTAATCTACGGACAAGATGGCTTGAACCTTATGTGGTGGAAAGAAGCCATGATAATGGTTCAGTGCAAATCAAAACTATAGATGAGGAATTCATTCCATTACTTGTTAATGGACACCAATTGAAAATGTACAAGAGACCTTTATCAAAACAAGAGTTCATTGACAACGTCAATAAGACAATGATGATGGTGGAGCAATTTCCAGCTCCTCCCTCATCAGGGCACTGAAAAAGAGAAAAAAATAAGGATTTAGGTGAAAACCTTCCTGAGGCACCCAGGGTAGATATCTACGGTGAAAACCTCTCCAAGGTAGCCTAGGTGTTTATATATATATATATATAATAATATATACTAATATATATTATAATAATAAAAGAAAAAAAAAAAACATAATTGCTATTTGCAGGTGGGTGAGAAAGAAAATCAAGGAGCAAAGAGAAGATCCAAAGGGAACCCTGCCTCACATATATTCACTCTCCTTCATTCCTTACCATGTATCCCTCCATCAATTCCATTGTTTTTCACTTCATTGCTTCAATTCAGGTGAAGATTGTGTTTTCTATAGGATCCCTTGAATGGTAGATTGATTAGGTCCCCAAAATTCATACTAGACATTATCTAACCAATCACCTCAACCATTACCATCATCCATGCATCCACACACACTCCTACTCCCTTTTTCCATTCATTGCAGCATCCTCACAACCCTAGCCAACAACAGAACATCTTGTGGGAAATCCTGTGGCAGCCTATCCCACAAAATCTTAATCATTAGCTATAGGTATTCACTAGGATGATCCAAGAGCTCCACAATAGTAGTAGCAGCATTAGATCTTCAGTCACAAACACCTGCAACAACTAATAAATGATCAACAAACAACATAAGAGGAAGACGAATGACCATAAACAACACCTCTGATCTTTGACCACTACAACATGGCATCAAGACCTTAGCTAAGTATCCCACTCACTCACTCATATGCATCATTTGATCAAAAGTTGTAAAGGTTAAGAGGTAGTTGTTTTATAAGAAAAAAGGTGGCAAAAAGGAAATTCTTTTTAGAAGGTGAAGAACCCACAAAGGATAAAAATGGAGTAAGGAGGGGTAGTCTGCCATACCCATGGAGTGAGGTAGGCTACCAACTCATCAAATATATCTCATATGAGGGTAGATACAGTGTTGTTTATGGCTACCATTTTAGGATGCTTGAAGAACTAAGATTTGGAGTAGAAACACCAGTTCACCAAAGACTCAACATACCCTATTTCTTGATGCAATCACTCATAGACTTCAATAGAAAAGTAAAGGAATGGAATTCCCAACAGTTAGATCACCATGGGTTGATCAGGATCCTCATTAAGGATGCCCTCCAAAACCTTAGGATCCCTATAAAATGGTTAGTCTTCAGACACTTACCAACAGAGGATGACATCAAAACCCTCATCTATGATGTTAGTCCTTTTGTCAGTGAGCAAGAGGAAAAACAAGAAGAAAAAGGTATAGAGCTACATGGGGATAAGATGGATGAAGAAGAAACTAATACATAGGATGATGCTGAAACAAAAGAGGAAGAAGGCATTGAAATAGAGGGGAAATAACAACAAGAGGAAGAAGATAAGAAAAACAACGAGGAAGAAGGCACTGAAACAAAAGGGGAAAAACAGGAAAAACAACTAGCATGTATGGCCAACCTCTCCTTGGAGGCCATCCAGTGTAGGATGCCAACTAAAGTTTATGCTCCTTACCTCAGAGAACAATGGTTGCAATTTCAAATTGAAACACTATCATAAAGGGGCACCATGCTATTTTAGGACTACAAGCAGTTTATTGATCTTTGTGATCAAATTGCAGTAGAGGATGGGGCCAAAATGGCTGAGTTTTACTTGCACAACATGGCCCTCATAGACATGACTATTTGGGATCCCAATGCAGAGCTGGGAGATCTACAATTAATAGGTTTGGCATCATCGATGAACCATGAGAAGTCAAGGGCTGCAGAGTTGAAAAGAATATTGGCCAGAGAGAAAAATGAACCTCTTTTCATCAGAGTTGAACAATCAAATCCCATGGCCCTAATCAACACCCATAATCCAATTGCAAATGATCCTCAGTTGGCCCCTAGATATCTTTCTGCCCAAGAGCAAGCGATTCCACATTTTGAGGATATGTTTAGGCTGCTAAGAGATGATAATATACATGCCTGCTAGAGGGGATGGAACAAACTACCACATAGCTTGAAGATCAGAGAATATCACTCCCCTCAAAGGTTGAGAGAAGCACTCAACATGACACCTATGTATAAGCAATCAATGCAAAGGTTGAAGGTAAATTGGATAGGCCTAAAATTCAATCCACCACAACTCCTAGGGATGCTAGAAGGGAGAAAAGAAGAAGTATAAAGGAAAGCGGGCTTCTATAAACAAGAAGAAGAGACCACATCAGAAGCATGGGATGTCAGAGAGGCTACCAAAGCCATGAAGGACATGGAAATTGACTAAGTTGGTCAAAGGATGAGCAACACTTTCAGTAGGGGGTGATGATGAGCCTCATCATTGGGTAATTATATGGGCCTTAATTGGCCTTAATTCACCTCCTAGCTTAGTCAAACCAACTATTCTCACAACTTATTGCATACTTTTGATTATATTGTAATTATGATATGAGTTAGAGTTGGATATTTTGCTTTGTGGTCTAATGTGCACGTAATGCAGGAATAAAGGATAAAAGCAAGGAATTGTGGCAAAGACCTTGGTAAAGACTCGAATGGGACAAGGGAGAGTAAATTATATGAGGTAAATCCTCCTCAGTTACTACCCCTCCATTCGAATTTTCCTTCATAATCTCAGAGTTCAAACAACCAAATCATGGGACTAGAAGACAACCGAGCAAGTGAAAAGGACAAAAAACAATTTATTTTGAGTTCAAGCCTCCCTAATTGGAAGGAATTTGTTAGAGACTTCAGATGTATAAGTAGAGAGGCTTAGGACCTTAGTAGGATTCAGAATTCTATGGTAAAAACTCTACTTTATTTATGAGCTGCAAGGATTGTGACAATTTGTTCTGTAATCCATGGTTTTCATAATGAGAATGATTTAGGTATTAAGCCAACTTTGAGTTAACTCAGAGGGTTGAAACTCTTGGATTAGGGCCCAACCTGAGCAGCCATATCTCCTTTTTATTGTACTGTTATGCTAGCATAGACTCATGTTTTCTATTCATTTGCTTAAGTAGCATATATTCATGGTTTTCTGTTTTATTTTCTTAAGTAGCTTCATTTTCATTACAACAATATAACGTAGATTATTCATGTTTTTTTTTGTTCATTTACTTCAATAGCTGCATTTGCTGTAGTTTACTTCTATTTGTGCCTTCTTTCAGTTTACAGGTTAGTTAGGAGAAAATATTACCATAAGGTTGTGCATAGGTGTCTCAGCCTCATCTCTTCCCTCTGGGACCATGACTTGAGGAAGAGATCCTTCAGCAACCCCAAAACACATGTTTTTGGTTCTTGCATGAGCTATGGAGTTTGTTGTTCGATGTAGTTATTTATTCACCCTCACTAGCCTTTCTATCATTTCCTTTGAAACCTCCTTTAGCACGTTATTCATGCATCACTTCCTCGCCGTCTGATCCACAACAAACCTTCACAATCACCGTCCGATTCATTATTTTCTCCAACTGTTGCCTCGCATGGAGTCTTCCACTTACTTTATGCACTTTAATCTCCACTATCAATCTATCTCTTGATCTGATGGCTATCGTGTCACCTCAACACTTTATGCGCTTTAAACCCCCACTGTCGATTTGTCTCTCCTGATCCGACAGCTATCGCATCACCCGATCTCCGATTAGCTTGGTTGATCTCCACCATTGATTAGCCCCGCCTGATCCAATGGCTATCGCACAATCTCGTGTGGATTATTGCATGACCATTATCTGCCTGAGAGCATGCAAGAAAAGTGGTTTTCTCATGCTATGTGTTGCGCAGTAAGGCTAATCGTGTGAAATTTCAGAATTCCGCTTACGACATTGAGGGTGCGCGAGAAACTAATTACCGCCTTAGAAACCTGCTCCATCATTTCCACACGTTTATTTTCCCCGTGATACGATATCTACTATCCATCCTCTGGTTAATCTTGTCCGTCCATCTCTTGACTTAATCCATGCGATAAGATCTCAACCTTCATCGCTTTGTTACCCTGTTCATCCATCTCTTGACTTAACCTTCGCAATAAGACCTCATTCCTTCATCCTGTGCATTCACCCTATTCATCCATCTAGTCACTTAAGCCTTCGGGATAAGATCTCCGTCATTCATCTGCTTCGTTACCCTTTCTGCCCATCTCTTCAGTTAATCCCTCACGATACGATCTCCATCGTTCATCTGCTTCGTTACCCTGTCCGCCCATCTCTTGACTTAATTATTTGCGATAAGATCTTCACCGTTCATCTGCTTCATTAACTCGGTTCATCCATTTATTTGCTTAAGCCCTCGTGATAAGATCTCCACTGTCCATATTCTGCTTGTTGATCAGTCCAATGGTCCCTATGCGCTACTACGTCCTTACATCCTCCTTTCATTGATTTCGACCTCTGATTTCTCTTCCGCTTGAAAACTGATTTAAGTTAAGTTTCTTTACTTACACCTTAGTATAGTTTAATGCTCTTTACCTTCAGCAACTTTGATAGCAGAATTAGGTTAGTGATTTCTTTAGAAATTCTGCTTAGCATCACTGTTTTATTGGTTAATTAGGTTATAGTGTGGTTTAGAACTACATGTTGTTTTATTCATTACTGTAGTAGAGTAGCTCTCTCTTAGAATAGGTTTTCTCTTATTCCATCAAATAATTGAGCTTCTTCTGACCTTATAGAAGTCTGGCTTGGAACCCCTGGGGTCTCTTGCAAGATAAACAGTGACAACAGGCAAGACCTTCACTTCTACTTGTGAATATAGCACTGTCACCTCCAAGTTTGTACAAACCCCGAGTTGATAAGTAAATATGGTAGCCATGGGAGTTGCATAATTCTTGTTGCAATACCTAGGTTCATCAGCAATCACATACGGAATAGTCCATACATCAATGCGTAAGTAAAACTACATACATTGCTAAAGTACCCAGAATAGTCAAACTACAATAACAACATATGCATGAAACATGATGGCTTTGTTATATTATATAAAGTGAAAGTTCCATCCATACATACAACCATGACATCCACTAGCCCCAATAGTGGAATGTTATGGTCAACACCGCCTACTCTTTCAAAGAAATATGCTCGCTCTACACTGTGGGGAAGCCAAGGCTTGTCACAATACTCTTTAAACCCTCTCTCTTGTTTTATGAGTTACGAGGTTCTATTTATAACAAAGGGTGGGGTGACCCTTGACATCCCCCTTTATGACTCTTGGACTACCCTCATCACTGTTTACATTACATATGACTGTTTGTATTCTACTAATGACACTTGGAATTTCACTTTACATCATGTTTACAAAAATGATGCATTTTCCACATATACCCATGTGGGACAAAATCAGCTTGAGTCAGCTAGACAAGACAACGTTAAGACTCAGGCGACTATGGAAAAACCACCTCATAAACCTTCTCTCCATGATCCTCAGTGACGAAATGATGCCATGCTTGATAATGCGCAATGGTGTCCACGCACTCTTTGATGATGTTCTTCTGGAAATGAACTCTTGCCTCCATTTCTTCTAGGTATATTGATTTGGAACCTCGGTCCAACTCATCCTGTAACATGCATAGCTTAGTCCCGAGAAAGGTCGGACCGACGATGTACATCCTCATGTTATCTACGTTGACTTGAAAATATGCACTGGTGGCGTGAGCATCATCTGATTAAAGTACGCATCGAACTGCAGACTGACTTGGTTCTTCCCTTTGGCCTCAATGAGCCTACCAATTGACGGGGTGCCATACTTTCTCACCATGACATCCAAACTCCTGTACAACTGTGCATATGAAGCCTCAATACTAGTGATGAGTGGTGGGAGTTCCTCATAGTTCTAGATCTGACTCTGGATGTGTGCTTTGTCCAACTCCACCTGTAACATCATCATCTTGTGCAAGTGAAGCGAGGCTTCCTTGTACCTCACTTTCCATGTTTGTACATGGTCCAGGTGGATATTGGTGGCTCTCACCTATTCCACTTGGACCCCCACCATAGTTTCTTTAAGTTTTTTCAGTTTCCTTAATTGTAGCACAATTTGCTATTTTTGACAGTTTTTCGAGTCCTAAACTTTCGAAGCCATTTTGAGGCCCTAAACAACGTTTTTTCGGAAAACCACTCTTGGGAAAATATAAGTTTTTAACTTGATATTGATTGTCAACAATTTTAGTCCTCAAATAGATCTTTCTAACAAGGTATCGTGTGCGTCAAATGGAGATCGTATGCCAAAATTGTGACCGCAGAAAGTTGATGTACTAACTCACCCCAACGGGACCCATAATTTGGTGTTTCATCTCCTAATTTTAGG
>APFE031117445.1:0-10399 GCA_000404065.3 Pinus taeda
TTGCCTATATTATGTGTTTTCTTAGTCATTTTGAAAGGTTGGAAGGTTGGACTCTTGTGGGAGAAAGCTTTATTGTATATTGTACATCTATCTATGCAATTTTAAGAAAAGGAAGGCCAGGGTTTTGCAGACATCCTTGTGGATTCTTGTGGATTGTAGTGTTGATGGTGTGTTCTCTACATGTTATTGTAAGTTTGTTATGTATTCTACATCTCTCTTTTGCTTCTATTTGGACAGATGAAGTGGTAAAGTTTGAATACATGCTTTGACATGCTCAGCTTTTTAGTTTGTTCAAAATTTATGTTTTCTGCTATCTAGAGAGGATTCAAATGGTTGTTTGCCCTCTTTAGCTCCTTCTCTATCATCCCTGATCATCTATCTCAGATTAAGGCATCAGCGCTCACTCCTACCTTGCCCCAAAGATCCCCCTGCAAAAACTGTGCTCAATCCCCGCACCCTGAATTGCACTCCCTCCAATTGCCACCAAAAACCCAAAAATCTTTAAATCAACCCCCCTTATCAATTTACTAGCCTAATATCTTTGATCCTAATTGGTCAGCTTATCATATTGAAAGATCTACCGAATCTGACCCGAGAGAGCCTTCTCATACCTCGTAGGGCTAGCTACGAGGTGAAATGGTTTGATGTAGCCTTGAGAGTTTGTCTATCTCAGCCTAGGTGAATTCCAAGCGCTAACACTTCCTATAAACATTGGCTTTCGTATCTGTAATTACTATTTATTGAGAGTGTCATGTGTAACAATTTTCACACGATTAATAGTAAAAAATGAAGATTATGAAGAGAGCGGAGAACTGTAAAATTAAATGGGATTTTAGAACGTTATTCATTGATAGAGTATTTGCAGTGATACGATTAACTCACTTGCTCGTATCAATGAGAACTTTGACTGGTCAATGGCATATGAGTAGTATGTGAATCTGACAATGGAAGAGAAACAAAAGAAACAAGATTTGGAGTAGTGGATTAGAAAATTCATTATGCGGGACTTATAATAAAAGGTTGCATTGTGCGGAGGGATCAAATAAGACTTTAAAGAGATCGTGTTGTATTTTGTATATCCATAATTGTAGGAGGTTGTTGCATTGTGTAGACCTTATAATGAAAGGTTCCATTGTGTGGAGGAAGCTTATATGCATTTATTTATTTATTTTTAACTGGAACGGTTATGTTTTATTGATAGAAAACAGGTTGGGCAGAGCCTAAACAACCATTACAATTTTCATAATTTACATTAGCTCTCTTTCTACTTAGGGGATGATTGCCATGGTCGATGTTTCTGCATTTATGCTGATCATTCCGTCCTGTAAAGTGCATCCAATATTCGCCAATCTGTCTACTTCCTTGTTTAATCCTTTGAGAATGTGGAAGAATTGAACTGATGGAAAGTCTTTCAGAATTCTGGTCACTCTTGAAAGTTGTTTGTTTAGCACCGGGTCCTTGAGCCTTTTCTTGTTTGCCATCGTTTTTATCAGTAGTTCTGAATCACCAAAGATTAGAATTTCTTTTGGATTTCCTTTTATGGCCATTTGGCAGGCTTTCAAGAGGCTGAGAATTTCAACTTGATTGTTGGTTTTCATTCCAAGACCACAACTAAAGTCGTATTTTTTCCCATTCTGAAAGAAGATCACCCCTCCTGCTCCAGACCTCCCTGGATTGCCTTTTGAGGCTCCATCGAAAAAAATGGTGCACTTGCCCTGAGATTTCCACCACTGCTAGAAGCTATCCTCTAATTCTCGGATCTGCCATTTTCCCTTATGCATTGGGCGGTTGAGTGCTGGAAGACTGGCCTTTCCTGTATAAGCATCCAACCACACCCTTTCTTCGATTCGCAAGGAGTTGTCGTCTTTGACTGAGGAGTGGTTCAGAGTTTCTAAGAGGAGATTCTTTGCTTGTTCGTCCACTTTTGCTGCGGGCAATTCTGTGTTGTTAAATATTACTTCATTCCGAGCTAACCAAAGTCTCTAGCAGACATACTTTGGTGCGGCTATCCACACCTTTTGCAAAATTGATTTGTTGACTATGCTGAAGGGATATCTGTCATTCCAAGTGGAGAACATGGTGTCAATCGTGCTTTGAGTTGGAGGACACCCATTCAGATCGGTGAGGAAGAAAGACCAAACTGCCTTTGCAAATTCGCAGGCTAAAAACAGATGATTTGCAGTTTCCGAGGCTCTTTTGCAGACGACGCATCTATGTGGTCCAGCTATGTTCCTCTTACACAAATTATCTCTAGTCAGAATTTTGTTGTGGAACAGAGTCCAGAAGAAGAAGTTGATTTTTGGAATCCTGAAGCTATCCCAAATCTGCTTCCACACGGATTCCGGGTATGGCGAGTCCTTTTTGCTCTGCATCTGATAATATCCTTGGCTGGCTGTGTATACTCCGGCCTTACCCCAGCCCCAAACATCTCCGTCTTCTGTGTGCACCGGGGAAAAGTCAGAGATTACGGCTTGAAGGACATCTAGCTGAGCGTTTAAATGTTCAGGGATTCTTGGGAAAGTCCAACGTTGCCAGTTCCCTTTTCTGTCCCAGCTAGAGATGTACTCAATTTTCCTTATGCCTTTTGACTGTAGCCAAACTCTTACATCAGTAATCTCGTGGTTTTCTGCTAGAGGGCGATGTCCCATAACACTATCTCTCCATAGCTTTGTATTTTTGCCATTATCAGGGATTCGATACAAGTGGGATCTGAAAAATTCAATTCCTCTGTTACACAGTTTCCAGGCCTGCGTTCCTTTTGGGGATTTCTCCGTGTTGTAGGTTTTTATAGACTGGTTTTTAAGATATTTCAATTTAAAGATCTGACTAACTAGATGAGAAGGCTCTGCGTGGATTTGCCATAATAACTTACAGCCCAGAGCTAAATTTGCATGGACAGGGTCACAGATTTGAAGTCCACCTTTTGCCAATGGACGTTTCACCATATCCCAGCTTATTAAATGAAATCTGTTGGTGTTTCCTCTCCCACCGTTCCACAAGAAATTGCGCATAAGTCTGGAGATTTGATCTGAGATTATTTTTGGAGCCAGCATGAGAGACGCTTGTAATGTGGGCAGAGCCGAGAGGACTGATTTGATGAGCGTTAATTTGCCCCCTGAGGTTAGCCAGAAGCCTCCCCATGCAGTGATCTTCCTTTTAAATTTCGAGATAACTTCCTCCCACAGGTAATTTCTGTTAGAGCCTAACGTTATAAGAAGGCCCAAATATTTTATTTTCTCCCAATCTACATGTCCTATGTACCCCAGATCGTTTGCAATTGTCTCAATCTTGTGTTGCTCTGTGTTCCACCCATACACAGCACTTTTCCTCTCGCTTACCAGTGCTCTCGAGATGCTACAATATTTTTGCAGTATGGTTCTGAAGGATTTAGCTATTCTTGGAGAGGCCCCTCCAAGCAATAGTGAATCGTTGGCGAAAAGTGCATGGTTCACAGGGTCTATGCCTTTCACAATTTTGATCCCTGGTAGACAACCCTTTTGTTTTTCCAAAGTCATTTTTCTACTCGAGTCTGCCATCAGAATGTAAACAAAGGGTGAAAGGGGACAGCCCTATCTCAAGCCCCTGGTGGCTAAAAAGAAATTAGCAGGTCTACCGTTTATCATGGGCACAATCCAAACTTCTCCAAACATGCTTTGATAAGATTAATGAAGTCCTGGCTGAAACCAAAGGATAAAAGGACCCTGTACAAGAAGGAATGATTAACTCTATCAAATGCATTGCACATATCAAGTTTTATGAGCATACCTTTTTCTTTGCGTGAGTGACTGGAATGCAGAGCTTCCTGGACTTGAATGACATTGTCCAGAATGTGTCTTCCTTTCACAAATCCCCCTTGGGTAGGAGATATTAATTTTTGCAAAAGGGGTTTGATTCTATTCGCCAGCAGTTTGGCCACAATCTTGTAGGACGAGTTACACAAGAGATTGGCTTGTATCTGTCAAAAGAGCTTGGGCTTGCTTCCTTTGGAATTAGGGCGAGGAAGGTCGAATTTATACCGCCTCCAATCTTTGCCTTCCTCATGAAACCATGAACCATTCTAATGAGATCATATTTAATTAGCTCCCAGCATTTTCTGTAAAAGTGGATTGAAAAACTGTCAGGCCCAAGTGCTTTGTCTGGCTCCATGAACCAGACAATGTTTGCAATCTCTTCTTCCATGACAGGGCTCAAGAGAGTGTTGTTATCATCTGCGTTGACTAGATGTGGAATGTTTGTGAGGAATTCTGTAATATCCTCCTCACTCTCTTCCTTTTCTGCACTAAGAATGTTTTGGAAGTGATTCACAACGGCTTCCTTAATTTGTTCAAATCCTCTTTATACATGTCCCCTAGCTGTGATGATTTATGCAATATGGTTTCGTGAAAGATGAGCCTTGTATTGTCTGTGAAAATATTTAGTGTTTCTATCCCAAGCTTTGAGCCACAAGCTACGAGACTTAATGCGCCAATATTCTTCCTCGCTTCTAAATGAGTTATATGTTTTCCTTTGAGCAATTTTTTCATTATCTAGATCCATGGATGAGATGCCTTTCTCTTCCATTTCCACTTGGAGATCTTCCAGTTGGTTGACTGCATCTTTTCTCTGACTAGTGGGAGTGTTTGTGACTTTCTTTATCCATTCTTTTAATGCCTTCTTAGTATTTTTCATTTTTTGTTCCCAAACGTAACTTGGGGAGCCTGGAACTTCTATTCTCCATGCAGTTTGAACTGTTTCGTGGAAACCTTCCCTTTCTGCCCAAAGAGGGATGAAACGAAAAGGGAGGGGGTCGAGGTCTTCTTCTTCCTTTAAGCATAATAAGGTTGGCTTGTGATCTTAGGTTAGTTTAGGAAGAATCTTGGAGAAAACAATTCTTTTATCCATCATAATAGAACTGTTGGTGAGGAATTTGTCCAGCCTTGCAGAAATGTGGTGTTCCCTTGCTCTATTATTAGTCCAGGTGTATTCTCCTTTCACTGGTTTGAAGTCTACTAAGTCCCATTGTTGGATGAGGTTTTCCACTGTGGCGAGGAAGGGGTCTCTCAGAGAGGTCCCTCCTCTCTTTTCTTTGGGATCTAAGATTATGTTCAGGTCTCCTCGTATGACTATATTCATAGGATTGAGTAGCTCCAGATAGTCCGAGAGTGTTTTCCAGCATTCTTTCTTCTCATCATAATGCACAGGTACATACAAATTAAACAAGGCTAGCTTAAAATTACTTGCTATATGGCGTAGTTCTGTATATATCCAATGTTGGGTCGCAAAGGAACTTTCTAAGGAGAAGGATTTTTTGGACCAGAATGTGCCTATTCCTCCAGTCGAACCTCTTGCACTAACTACCTTTCCTGAATCAAATTTCCATCTTGTATTGCTAGTGTTTAGAAGGATTTCCCCTTCTATTTTTGTCTCTTGGAGCATGAGTATGTCTGTGGATTCCATCTTCATTATATCTCTAATAGCCTCTGCCTTAGTGGGATTCCCCAAACCCCTGCAGTTCCAAGAGACCAGTTGCATCATTTATAACTTGTTGGGGTAGGTCCACCTCCCTTAGGGACCCTTGGTCTGTTGTTCCTTCCGAGAGTCATTTCAATGGTAGCTTGACTTCCCCGGGTTTTTTGTCTTTCTGATTCTTCTTCCCTAGTTTCTCTGTTTGATTTCCTTCATCCTCGCTTTGATGTCCTTTCTAAGGTCTCTTCATCCGATGAGACCTCATTTTCTACATTCTTCTTCTTTTGTTTGATTATATCAGCATATGAAGGGGATGAAGTATTACATGGGTTCGAGTTTGGAGTGTTACCTGGATCTGAAGATTCGATATTGGTCTGCTGGGGAGGATCTTCCCATTCTGCCTCTGGACGATCTGAGGGTGGAGTGAGAGATTCAAAAGGATTTTTCTCCTCCTCTATGCTGATGGTTTCCTTGCTTCGAGCGTTTTGAGTGCTTTCATTTTTTTGCCCTGGATTGTTCCCTGTCTCTTTACCTTTGTTTTTGTTGTTCTGCCTGTTGTTTGCTGGTTTCTTTACCTGTTTCCATTGCTCTCCTTTTACTTTCTCTGTAGTTTCCTCGTTTTTTTTCTTGCAATATCTTGCGAAGTGCCCATATTCATGGCAGTGTCGGCATTTAAAAGGCAGTTGCTCATTGTCGAGCTCTTGGAAATGAGTCTAGTCCGCCACTGAGAGTTTGATGGCTTCGGGTAAACTGACTTCAAGATCGACCTCAACGCAGATACAGGCACAGGAGTATTGATCCTTCATCGGCGCCTGATCTATGTATCTACCAAGAGTGTTACTTATGGATTGCAACGAATTCTAACTCCAGCAGTGGAGGGGGAGATGTGGGAGGAGCACCCAAACAGGAACCGCCGTGGGCACGTCTTGAGCTGGATCGAAGTCAGGAGACCATTTGTTCAGGTAGAGCCCTTGAGGGCCCATGAATTATGGCCCGTTTCTGAAGATCAGACTTCTATCCTCAGCATTTTCGAACACAAACACAAAGAAATCTTTGCCAACGAAATGACTTTTTATTCCTTCTTTGAGCAAAGGTGTCCAATTTCGCTTTACCCATTCCTCGACAGCTTTCGGGGATGGCCATAACCCTGTGAACTGGCCAATAAGACCTATTTCAGTGAGCTTCAGCGTTGTTCTACATGTTTCTTCCATTGGCAGTGTCACCGTGGGAATGCTTCCTAGTTTTTTGACAAACTTAGACTGAGAGCCAGTCGTCCGTTTCCTAGATGCTGCAACTAAGGATCTGAGCGCTTCTAGTTCTGGGGGTATTGGGGGGGAAGCAATAGAGCCCCCACCAAGATCCATGCCGAATTCACACGGAGTGGAGGGGACTGGCTTGGAATTGCTAGGTCAACAACAGCGCCTCCATGCGAGAACGTGATGCCAAAGAGCTCTTGACCAGAAAAACTGAGCAAAGAAGGACCTGGGCCAAAGTGCCGCGCCGACGACCCAGTGCGCCGCGGAAATCCTGAGCGCCATGCAGGAGCAGGAGAACAGACGGAGGGGCGAGCCAATGCGCCGCGACAGCAGCCCAGAGCATCGCGCGTAGATGAAGCCGAACCTTGACAGCAACCCTAAAAGAGTTGCAGATTGTATGCATTTTAATTTGGGAAATATTTTTTCATTATGCAGATGAATTTATTTCCGTAAGTGCGTGGTTGGTGAATTGAATGCTGGAAGGACTAATATTTTTTTCGAGTTTGGACACATTATAAATTATAGCTAATTAATTAGTGTAATTTGTATGAAGGTAGAGAGTGTTAGTTTTTGTTCCTTGACTTATGAAACTTGCTCGAAATCGTTCATTTTTATTTCAAATTAATTATAATGCTAGATGGTATTTTTCCCCATTATAGTAGCCGTTTCAAATGCTTGTTGTCTCGTGTCCCTAAAAATCACTAGCTGCTACGATTTTGCATTTGGAACATGTCATGAAATATGGGCGCTTTATTATTATGTTTCCTTGTGTGGAGGTTTACTGTGCAGAGAATGGGTATGTGTGGGCCACGATGATGCGTGTATTATGTGGTGGGACGAGAATTATATTATGGACCTATTCATACAGAACTAGCACGAAATTGGATAATGAGCACAAGCAATGGTCAAAACTGTAATCATTACCGAAGGATCAGGCCAATAAAAAGTCATATTTATTTGATTTCTTACATTTTTGTGATTTAGGTTACGTATGTGTATATGATGTGTCCTATGGTGGTGGTGTACAAGTAGCAATTTTCTTCTTGCATAATGCGTTTAGAAATTGGGAGTATTATGCATTTACAAATTGGGAGTATTGTTTGTTTTTTCTACAACGTTGGTGTTGCATGAGATCACATATTTGACTTTCAATTGGATCTTAATGGAATCTCTAAATATTGTATGAAAAGTAAGAAATGTAGAACATAAACAAATGAAGTATGATGTTCCTTGTTTTCGATAGCAAATACATGTAGGAGATGTTGTTGAGGCTCAATTGGAAAGTGAGGATGTATTTCAAAAAAAATTCATGAATGTGAAAGACAATCGAAATTTCAATGATGGCGATTTGTTGTTCTTTGTGCAGTGAAAGCGTTGCGCACAAGAATTTGTTAATAGTTTTATGGGGGTACAAGTGCTTTACGGCGTGTTTCTTTGGTTTGTTCTCTAGTACATATTGCTAGTGTGTTTATTTTTCATAATTTCATTTTAAGCACTTTTTTCGCTTAATTTTTTTGCAGATTCAACGTGCAAGAGAACGAGGATGAAAATATGACTCTACTTTGCAGGGATGGAATTAATTTTAGTAGATACTTTAGCATTAGTCTCATGGTAAAAATTGCATTGACTCTCATTATTTCATTTTAAGCTCTTTTCCATCTAAAAGTTTTGCAAAATTAGTTTTGTGGGAGAGCAATTGCATAGAGCTAATTAATTAAACAAAGGTTTGGTTTTCATAGTGAAAGCTATCTACACAGTGGAAACTATCCTCCAAGTGGAAGATCTTCGCACAGGAATTTGTTAATAGTTGTGTGGAAGAACAACTGCAAAAGGTTGTGTGCAAGAAGTCTTCGTTGTGCAGAATAAGTGGTGTGTAGATCACGTGGTATATGCGGAAAATGGGGAAGCAAAGTAGAAACGTATAATGAAAGATGTGTGGATGATGGGATATGTGTGTGAGAAGCACAATGTAGTAGGTGCGGGAGAACGGGAGGGCATAGTAGAGACGTATAATGAATGATGTTTGGATGACGAGATATGTGCGTGAGTATGTGGGGTGAGCAAAAAATTGTGGGTGCATAGTGTGGAGCTTTTCTCGTTGATTGAAATTTTACATCTCTTTGCATTTTCATGTATATTTGGATTTTCGAAGACTTTTTCGATACATCTATTTTGTGCATTTGTTTGGCACATTTTCATCTCATATGAAACTTTTATGAAATCAATAATGTTTAAATGCGGGACATGAGGTTCAATGTAACTTGAAATGTTAATATTGTATTTTGAATTTAAGCCCTTGTGTGGAGTGCGGAGGTGCACCCTATTGTTTATACATTCACACTCCACACATAGGCTTATCTGCACATAACATTTTTGTACTACGCAGTGTTGGTTGCAAGTGTTCATCAGGAATAAGACCGACCAAAAACCCTGCGTAGTTGGCCATCTAAACAAAAATCAAAAGCTCAAGTACCAAGATGGTGAAATAGAAGAAGCAAAGAGAGTGAGAGACAAGAGAATGATGGCATTTATGTCGTGAATGTTGGAATTATCGAAGGGTTCAAGGGAAATTTATAGTCATGAGGCACATACCCTCTTGGTTTCATGACCGTGCACATGCGATAGTTAGATGCAGAAGTGTAATAGACGGTTCTCTAGTTTCGAATAGAAGTTGGTACATTAAATGATGACATAGGCATGTGTGTAGTCAGTGAATTATGCTAAAAGGACTAACATTTACTCGTAATATTGTTTTTTATTAATTAGAGGAAAAATATCAAGATGATAAAAAAACTAGATGGCAACTTTATCTCTGTAACATGTTTCAGATGCAAAATAGTAACAGGTAGTGTTTTATAGTTAAAAGAGCTTGCAAGCAGTTGAAATGGTTGGTTTAGTAAGGGGAAAATATTAAATGAAATGATACAAATAACTCATTGGTTCTGATTATGTTTGCTGAGTAACAAAATGTGTAACGTTTTCACTTTGCACAATATTTTTGCATATTATGTGCATTTGTGATAAACATTTTTTTAATGTGTGTAAATGGTTAGAGTTGTGTCGGAAAATGGTTGTGCAAAACATTGAAGAGAAACTTTAATTCATAGTGTAACGGAAACTTTGATTTGAAATGTTATCATTACTCCAAAATACTAATTATGAATATTCAATTGTCTTTCTACTGCGCGAGGAACATTGCAGTTGTTGAACTGATAGTAGTGCAATTTCATAAATTATGACGTCATTGGGCAGAGAAATAACATAATACATGTTGAGGAAGACTGTTATTTAGTAGTATCAGTGTTTTCTATCAATCAAATAGTAGATATTGTAGGAATTTACAGGGTAAGTTCCTCAGACAGAACAACAAAGGACATCGCTCACAAACAGATCACAGATCAATACACCAGTGTTTTTGACGTGGTTAAAACCCTCAAAGAGGGAAACAATCCACGGCCTGAACCAACGCGGCCACTTAAGGCAATTTATTAATAAAGGAATGAAATTTTACATAAGCTTCTCTCATGAAAAGTTAACCTACAAATGACCCTCCATGCTCTTTAAATAGAGATCATGGACCAATCGGTTGTTAAGCCACGGATCAAGTGTCGGTAATACCAAGGAGAGAATGAACCGTCGGATCACTACATATCATGACCGTCAGATTGTAAGTTACAAAAGTACATAGTAAAGAAACA
>APFE031117446.1:0-15769 GCA_000404065.3 Pinus taeda
CTCCACCTCATGCTCAACTGCATGCACCCCCTCCTCCTCCTCCTCCACCTCCACCACCACAATCACCACCACATCCTCCTCCTCTTCATCCGCCACTACCACCACTGCCACTACCAATTAAAAAACAAAATATAAATTACATTCACTAAAAATAAACCACCCCTTAAATAAAAAAAATATGAACCAAAATAATTTACCTTTATATTTTAAAGAAATCAAAGTAAAAAATTAAATGTAACCCTTATTTAATGTAACATTTTCCTGCTCTAACCAAAATATCTTATACAATATGTGCCCCTTAACCAAAAACCATTATGAATGTCAAAACACTAATATGACCCATAACCTCTAATATACTGTGATCACTCATACTCTTAGATAATTAAAAACCCTTCCATGATGCAACCTCTAACTATTACCATTAATAAACAATGACATTAGCCACTTGATAATTCTTAAGTGACTAACTTTAAAATTAATTAAACCAAAGTGCACTATGCTCTTTAAAACATAATGAATTCTAGAAACTATGACCCCAATACGCTTCATCAACGTGACATTGTAATTCTTGAAATTTTACAATACACATCAATTTTAATATCCAACACATTAACTATACCATTAAAGCTATATTATATATGCCCTTAAAGTGTCATAACATAGTGATAAATTTGAATGAAGTGTAACTCCAAATTAAATCCCATAAGAAAGGAATACAATAGATATTGTGTATCATTGAGATGATATTTTGATTATCGATATTGACCCAAAAATAACTTTTCGTGAGGCAACATATGGTAATGATTTTAATTATGATATTGAACCAAAAATCACTTTTTGTGAGTCAACATATGGTAATGATCTTGACGAGTACTCATATTTCACCCATTAGATCATACAATGATAAATTTGATTTATTTTTGCAAATGACCATAACATCATGAATGGATATAGGTTTTTTTGTAAATATCATTATTCAATCCATCTTTGAGAATCAAATTATTTTATAAGTATTTTTAATCAATATATATTGATAATTAGTTACAAATCCATGTTTTATGATGGTAGAATTTTAAATATTTGTGTTTTTACTTTAAGTAATCATTTTATTGTTTGTGCTTGTATCGCTATAAATTCGTCAACACAAAAGAAAACTATTAGTATAACTTTATACAAATAACTTCTATGATGATTTTAAGCATGCATAGTATCCAATGCAAGAATTACACTTCAAATGATTTGAATTCTTGCATAAGTTATCTATCTTAAATTTAATAAAAGTTCACTTATTTTGGTAAATGACCATGACATCCTCAATGACAATGTATTCCTTTTTGTAACCACCACTATTTAATGAATATTCCAACATATTCCATGGGTTCAGAAATCTTAACATTGATATTTCAATATTACCATGAATATTCCAACACATCCCATTCCATCATAAAACATGGATTTGTCACTAATTCTAAAAATATATTGATTAAAAATACTTATAAAATATGCAAGACAAAAACACATACACAAAAAAAACTACAATCACAAACATTTGAAATTATATCATAAAACATAAAATCGTAATTAATTATAAGAATATATTAATTAATAATTGTGATTTTCAAATACGCACATTGAAGAGTGGTGGTTACAAAAAATAATACATTGTCATTCATGATGTCATGTTCATTTACAAAAATAAGTGAACTCTTATTAAATTTAAGATAGATAAGTTATGAAAGCAATCAATTCATTTGAAGTGTAATTCTTGCATTGGATACTATGCATGCCTAAAATAATCATATAAGTTATTTGTATAATGTTATTCTAATATTTTTTTCTATGTTCACAAATTTATAGAGATACAAACAGAAACAAACAAACCAATACGTTACATAAAATAAAAACACAAATATTTAAAATTGTACCATCATAAAACATGGATTTGTAACTACTTATCAATAGATATTGATTAAACATATTTATAAAATAATTTGATTCTCAAAGATGTATTGAATAATGATACTTACAAAAAAATCCATAGCCATTCATGATGTTATGGCCATTTGTAAAAATAAATGGAATTTCTTTAAACTAAATCGTAATTTGAACATATATAGTTTAATACACATTTAATTAATTGGAACTGTAATTCTTTCATATTATATTTTATGTGTGTAAAATCATCATAAGGGTGATTTGTATTATGTCAATAGACAATTTGGGCAATGACCTTCCTTTCTTGTGTGCTAAAATTATACACAAACAACATCATAAATAAATAAAGGAATACATTACATAAAATGAAAACACAAACATTTAAAAAATCATTATAAAACATAACCTGTAACTAATTATAAAAATCATATCAATTAAATTAAACAACAATTTAAAGATTAATAAGTTAATATACAAATTATGCTCATTATAAAAGTATTTTATGACATTACATATGTGTAAAAATATTATACACAACAAACAACCACACACAAACAATAACACAACAAATAAATACATAGCTCAAAGTAAAACCACATACACTTAAAATTCTATCATCATAAAACGTCAATTTGTAAATTTTATGTTTATTTTCTTTGTATTTATCATAAAGATGAGGGCCATTTGCTATCTTTTTAATTTTACATTGAATGACTTGGGTAACAAAAGAATCCATGGTCATAGTCACCTTTGATGTTGTGATTAGTTGTATTGTTGAAAAATATATATTGATTAAAAGAAATCATGAAAACTTGTGATTTTCAATCATACAAAAATTGGCGATAATTATTATAGGGAAAACCCATAAACATTGTTACTTGTGTTATTTCCATGGTCATTTATATCTATACAATTTATTGACTAAAAATATTTGTGAAATTTTGATTTTATACTAAATAAATTTAACAAGTTATAAACTCCACCCATTTTGTACCATAAAAAATTAATTAACTAATATACTAATTATGATATTACATTTATTAAATTGAATAAATAAATGATTATAATGTAAGATAAGAATATATTAATTAAGAAATCAAATTAAAGGTTGATAGGGTAACTATGTCCAGAGAACGAGATCGGGGTGATGGCTAGGGTTTCTCAGTCTTTCCGCTTTCCTTATGCAGTCGAATTCCTTCAGACATTGGATCAATCTTCTACGTCATTTCTAGGGAATGATCTCACTACACACGGGTCTGATAATGGAGCTTTTTAATGGTTTGAATATTGGTTTTGGTCTCCTGTGCAGGGTTGAAGACAAACAATCTGGGCTATCGACAATATCATTTACCAGATCATGGACACAGAGTATTTTCTCACCCCTGACATACACGATGGCATAGAAGGAAATAAAGGGCATCACGCTCATAAGTTGGGAATGGATCTGTGAAGGATTAAGGCGACTCTAGAGCATAGATCTTATCCATGTCTTCTCTTAGTCAGAAGAGAAATAATGGTCGGATTTGAAGGAAAAAATCTA
This sequence comes from Pinus taeda, assembly GCA_000404065.3. Taxonomy (NCBI): domain Eukaryota; kingdom Viridiplantae; phylum Streptophyta; class Pinopsida; order Pinales; family Pinaceae; genus Pinus; species Pinus taeda. Next base: position 3,476 of record APFE031117446.1, read on the forward strand.
GCTATAGAAGTGAATATTCCACCTTGAATGCTTCATTTCATAGATCTATTGTTAAAGATCTCGGATCTGGAAATTCTCAATCCCCCGAGCACAATAGGTTGTCGAAATTAAGGAGTAGCGTTAGATATGGAGAGTCTACTTCATATTTTTCCGAATCAAAATTTTTGTCCATCATAGTGGGTGTGTTTGGTCATTTTGCCATTGCTTATGAATTCAATACTACCGCGATAATCCCTCTCACTCTTTGTAACTTCACACTTATCCTTGATTCAACTGAATATATTCATGACCGTTAAGTGCGGGATCCAGATTTGGGAACTATGGTAACCTATGAGTCCATGCAAAACACAATAATATATGCAAAAAATATGAATCTCAAGCACTATTATGCAGATTCAACAACTTTTGGCCAAAACCAATGGATCTCTTCCATTATATATTCACAAATTGGACAATATATTGTGAGATTCAACTTTACTCCAGGGTATTTTTCATAGTAAAATTTTCATCGTGAGAGGATTGTGAATATATATTGCAAAAGGTTCCATGGTTCTGGGGCTCTACGACACTTTTTTTCACCCCTTGGTTCACAGATTTCGATGCCAGTACAATGGTAGTATCTAGAATGTTTGTTTCGGTTAGATTGCATAATGTACCTTATATTTCTAGCTCCATAAAGTACTAGAAGCCATTGGGAAAATATTAGGGTGATACATAAAGAAACATACACAAATATTTGAACAAAAAATATACACAATCGCAAAAATGTGTGGAGGTAGACATCAACTAATGATTGTCTGATCATATTATCTTAACACATAATAATCATTACTCGACACAGTTCCTAGATTTTAGAACACAACATTTAGATGTTGAATATGCTGAAAAATGAGACATCTACAAAATTCATGTCATGATGCCAAGAAAGCGCCTAAAAGGAAGAAAAAAATAGGAAAATAACACAAGGGATCGATATTTCCACAACACTTACCTAACGAGGAAGAGGATGATGAAGAAATGGGTCCTCCTAACAATGAAGAAGCCTAAAATCCACAAGGAAACATAGAAAAAGCGAGCATTAATCATGAAGTTTTAGGAACTTGAGCACACACACTGAGGTAGGAGATGATCCCTGTAGCAATGGAGACAGGGGGCTTAAAATGTCATCATGTATATGAAATTTCTGATTCAGTTAAGGAAGATCCAAGAATGAATGAAGGGACCCAACTAGCACTTTTAACAACCATTCCTTACAAGGGATAATAGCGTAAGGTTAAAAAGAAGAAATTGAGAAAAGGGTGACATGTTTACCACTATTTTGAAGTTGTATTTTTGGTCTCTCTCATCACCAGTTTTGATTGCCATGATTGAATGCATTGCCAACATCTACAACAAGTAAGATTTTTCGTGAGGAAAAAAATTATATTAGTTAAAAATAATTATAAAAGAATATGATTTTCATATACACATTGAATAGTATAGTGGTGGTGACAAAGAAAAAAAAACTTTGTCATTCATGGTGTCATGGTCAATTATCAAAATACGTGAAATTTTATTAAATTGAACATGGATATGTTAATGCAAGCATTCAATTCATTTGAAGTGTATCTCTTGTATTGGATACTATGTATTCTTGAAATCATCATAGAAGTTATTTGTATCAAGTTTATTGACAATTTGTTTAGCGACCTTCCATATGGTATATTATAATGAATGTTTTTTGCATGTTTTGGAATTCATAGACACAAAAACACAAACAAGAGCAAAGACAACCAAGTAAATACATTACATAAAATAAAAACACAAACATTTAAAATCCTATCATCATGAAACACCCATTTGTAACTAATTATAAATACTTATAAAATATTTTGATTCTCAAATATGCATTAAATAATGATACTTACAAAAAAAAATCCATGATCATTTGCAAAAATAAATGAAATTTTGTTAAACTAAATCCTAATTTTAACATATATAGTTTAATACACATTCAATTAATTGGAAGTGTAGTTCTTGGATATTATATTTTTTCTTTGAAAAATCATCACAAGTGTGACTTGTATCAAGTCAATAGACAATCTGGGCAATGACCATCGATAAAACATATTCTAACAATTTGGGAAATGACCATCCATATGGCATATTCTAATGAAATCTTTTCTCGTGTTCTAAAGTTTATACACAAACAAGAGCATAAACAAACAAACACATACATTACATAAAATAAAAACACAAACATTTAGAATTCCATCTTCATAAAGCATCAACATGCTACTAATTATAAAAAATGATTAATTAAAATGCAATGTTAATTGAATAGTGGTGCTTACAGAAATTCAAATTCATTCATGATGTTGTGGTCATTTGCAGAAATATTAGATGTTATTAAATTAAATTACAATTTAAATATTAATACTTTAATATACAAATTCTACACTTTGGAAAAGTAATTATTGTATATGATATTACATATGTGTAAAAATATTATACACATACAAACATAAACAAAAAAACAGAGGCAAAGAAGAGAACAATAAAAAAATGCATAACATAAACTAAAACCACATACATTTAAAATTTTATGACCATAAAACATTAATTTGTAAATTAATTTTTAAATTCTATGTTTATTTTGTTTGTATTTTGTCATCATCAAGAAGGGCTTTTGATATATTTTTAAATGTGCATTAAATGATTGTGCTTACAAAAGAAAAAATTGTCATGGTCACTTGTGATGTTGTGATTATTTGTATAGTTGAAAAGTATATATTGATTAAAAGCAATCATGAAAACACATTATTTCAGACATACAAAAATGGTGATGATGCTTACAAAGAAAATCCAAATCCATAACTTTTTGTGATATTATAACAAGTTACAAATTCCACTCTTTCTAAAGCTTAAAAAATTAATTAACTAATAAATTATTTATTGATTTTTTTTAAACTGGGGTTGTTCATTCATTATTAATATCAGTTTATTTAAAAAAAGTATTGAATATATACATTTATTTGAAGAAGAGAAAAATAAAAAGACATAATAAAAAGGAAATACCCACAATAACCATAATCACAACATAAATTCCTCACAGATAGTCATGACCATAGTTATCTTGACAGCGTAGAGAGAGAGGAAAGCCCTTCCCTCAAAATAAATACAAATTTTATTAATATTCTGTTTGAGCTTTTACAAACTATAATATAAATTACAAATATATAAATAAATTTCAATCTGAATCATCTTCATTCTCCAATCTCCATCTCCCTACAAAAACATTAGAAAACATATATTAATAATAATATATGGAGGAAAATAATTATACTGTTAAAATTTTGTAAAATGATTTACAATAAAATGAGGAAAAAATAAAATAAAATTTATCACTTTATTATATGCACTACGAAGGATTAAAATGGGTTTCACCTAATATTTATCGAGATCTTAAATTGAAAATCTAAATATAACAGATTCTAAATGTTAAAACAAAAACTAAATAAAATTTAACGAGATTATTAAATTTTCTTAAATCCTTTCATTAAAATTAAAACTAAAGTATAAATCTAAAATTAAAGAAATAACACACATATATCAACTTAATATCATTCAATATAGCCATAAATTTGTTATTCTCTTCCATAGATGTGATTTATTAATAAAACATTTAATAAAAAAAATAATAATGATTAATTAAAACTCACTTGCAACTGTGGAATTTCTCAAATTACTTATCCCATCATCCAATAATGGCCAATGGTGAAGTATACTATCCTAATTCTTTCCCCTGGATGAAGAAAGTGGGAAATTCCAATGATGTCCCTTAGGAGATCCTACCCCCCATGAACCCAGTAGAGCCATCGGGCCTATGTATGTTTTTTTTCTAAGTAAAACTAATATATTAATAAAAACATAGTGTACAATGAGGCATCAGCCTCTACGGGACCAGGTCAACTATATGACCACTTTAAACAACAATATTTGAAGACTAGACTGCCCCAGATGGGGAAACCAATCTAAGAACGAGATAAAATTCGATTCATTCTACCCACATAGGGGCAATCGTTACAAAACTCAAAATTTACTAACAAAAAGTCTGTAAAATTCAAAAAGGTCTACCAAAATTGACCACTCTAGAATTCGAAAACATTGGCCAGTATTAACCATTATAAATCTAGAAAAACAAAACTCTGATCCCTAACAAGACACATGACCTGTAGCATTCAGCTACAAGGTGTATTACGATGGTGAATTTTCTTCCACGATCAGACACCAACCATAATCTTCAGAGTCAGTTTCTGTTGCATGTCTGCCACCTGCATTGTCCTAAGGCTCCTAGTCATCCACTTGTATCCCTTTGTCTTTGTAGGTGGTGTTGCCTCCTGGAGTCTTCTATTTGCGGTTGGACGGATTGTCCATTTCTATTGGTGGGAGGCTGGAGCTTAGCTCCCCCTGGATATTGACAATCAAAGGAGAGGCTTGGTGCATCTCTTGGTTGTGTTCTAGAACAACACATGAGCGAGGGACTTCCCGGAAGTCCACCGTGACTGTGATGATGATTACCGACCGGTCCATGGAGCAGAGAAACCTGAATTGAGCCTACTAGGATGTAGCAGAGAAATATGTGTGCTGGGTGGTTCCACCAGCACGTTGAGCCTCACGGGAGCTAGCTCAACCTCGGCTGCTACGAGTATCCTGATATCTCTCGTAGAAGTGGGAAGAGGAAGGGTTGGGGGGTTGGGAGGCTGAAGGGGAAGTAGAAGTAGATGGAGGCGAATATGGGGCCGAATGGCATTATGACGACTGCCACCTTGCCTATTTCACATACGATGGTGTTGCCACATGATTCTCTGGGTTTGAAGCTGCAACGAGGAATGAGCCAGAGGAGCAGCGAAGGGTGTAAGAGAAGTAGAAGGAAAATTGAGTTGAATAGGTGAAGTCAAGTTCGGGCCAGAGACAGGGGCCAAACCTCAATTTATAGGGCACAATGGAGGGAATGAGAGAAGTTCAGACCATTGCCCAAGTCAATGCAGTAGAGGAGTCTCCAACGCTACCCGTAGGAGTGCAAAGGCTAGGCTCTGCAGCTATAGGGTGGCAAGCGCAGCTCAGAGGTCGAAGGGGAAATTGATGAGGGTATGGCTCCATGGATCTATTATTGAAGGGGATGTCTCGATCCTCCCAGTGTGATGATGGCACTGGCCGACGGATAGTGTTCTGCATTAAATTCCCACAAGCTAAAGAGCAAGTTACCATGTGGTTCCGCCACCTGCATGTCCTATGGCACGCCTGACTTAAATGCTTATCTACCATCCACATCCAGGGATCAGGCATATGTATGTTAAGAATCTTTACTTATAAATTTTTATTCCTAATTCTTGATTTGTTCCATGTTATTATGTCGTAGGAATTTTATGCCTCAGGATGGCTCTGCCACCAGAAGGTCTTTGCAAGGATAAGGGGTTGTGTTTGGGCTTCTCCACTCTTGTTGAACCATTTGTGTCTTCCATAGGACTATCATCCTTTTGGTTCTTTCCATCCCAATGGATGGACTAAGGACCACAACATCATTATCTTATGTCGAGATAGTCACAACAATTTAAGTCTCAAAGCCAATTTAGCCTATCTAACGTAGACTGTTGACTCGACTAGAGAGTTGATCGACTTTATAATATCAATTCTATAATTGTTCGGGATAGTCAACTAAGTTGACTAGCCCCTCCAGCATCTCCCCTACCCTTCAGTCCTTCTCTGTGACAAAGAAGGGAAGATTCAGAGACTTACAAAATTTGTACAAAATTTGATACACCATAAATTAAAGAATGCAAATTCTTATAATGAAATACAAGTTTGTCTAGAAGGGTGGTTGGCTAATTAGGAGATCTAGTTTCATGGTCAATGAGAACCTCTTGAATTACATCTACAATATTTAAAATGTGAATTCCTCTTCTTTTTCGTTCCCTCGGTATTCGATTGGAACATTCAAATTCAATTTCCTGAGTGTGATGTTGTTGTTTAGAATGGAGACCACATCCTAAAATCTTGTCTCATAGAAACTAAATTTATGTTGTCAAAAAGATGATCGAGATGATTGTGCTATTGTAGGAGTCGGTGTGGAAGGCATATGGAATTTTGTTTGATAAGTAGCTGATGCAAGCACCTGAAGATGTTGATCAAATATAGACCATTTTCATACAAATATACTTTCATGGGCATTATATTATTTCAAATATTGTGCCTTGTCAGCCATTGATATGTGTCCTCACAATTGTTGATCAACTAGTAATTGTTTTCTAATTGTTTCACTTCATTAACAGTTCCATGACAATACTCAATAACATTGGCAGATTCTACTTTTACTCTCTTCCCTTCTCTAAACCGCTATCTCTCCTCATGTTGTAGTTGGGATTAATATTTTTCTCCTTTAAAACCTAATTTTCATGGGTAGACTTTTCTGGAGGTTGAGTTACTTGTTGGGAGAACAATTTTGAGTATATTTAATCAATATATATTGATAATTAGTTACAACCCCATGTTTTATGATGGTACAATTTTAAATATTTGTGTTTTTATTTTATGTAACGTATTGGTTTGCTTGTTTGTGTTTGTATCTCTATAAATTCGTGAACAAAAAAAAAATATTAGAAAAACTTTATACAAATAACTTATATGATGATTTTAGGCGTGCATAGTATCCAATGCAAGAATTACACTTCAAATGAATTGAATGCTTTCATAACTTATCTATGTTAAATTTAATAAGAGTTCACTTATTTTGGTAAATGAACATGACATCATGAATGACAGTGTATTATTTTTCTACATTTTAATCAATTTTCTTATTTAATTCAATAATTGTAAGATCTTAATTAGTGTATTAGTTGATTAATTTTTTATGGTACAGAATGGGTGGAGTTTATAACTTGTTAAATCTGTTTAGTATAATATAAAAATTTCACAAATATTTTTAGTCAATAAATTGTAAGATACAAATGCCCATGACAATAACACAACTAACAATGGTTGTTTGTTTTCCTTACAAGCATCATCACATATTTTTGTATGTTTCAAAATCAGAAGTTTTCATGATGGCCTTTAATCAATATATATTTTTCAACAATAAAAATAATCACAACATCACATGTGGCTATGACCATGGATTTTTTTTAACCAAAATCATTCAATGTAAAATTAAAAAGATATCAAGTGGCCCTCATATTTATGATAAATACAAAGAAAATAAACATAAAAGTTAAAATTTGATGTTTTATGATGATAGAATTTTAAATCTATGTGGTTTTATTTTAGGCTATGTATTTATTTGTTGCGCTTATGTTTCCCTGTGGTTGTTTGTTTGTGTATAATATTTTTACACATATGTAATATCATATACAACAAATAATTTTATAATGAGCATAATTTGTATATTAACTTATTAATCTTTAAATTGTTCTTTAATTTAATTAATATGATTTTTATAATTAGTTATAGGTTGATGTTTTATGATGAATTTTAAATGTTTGTGTTTTTATTTTATGTAATGTATTTCTGTGTTTATTTATGTTGTTGTTTGTGTATAATTTTAGAAAACAAGAAAGGAAGGTCATTTCCCAAATTGTCTATTGACTTGATACAAATCACCTTTATGATGATTTTACACACATTAAATATAATATGCAAGAATTACAGTTCCAAATAAATTGAATGTGTATTAAACTATATATGTTCAAATTAGCATTTAGTTTGACAAAATTCCATTTATTTTTGCAAATTACCATAACAACATGAATGGCTATGGATTTTCTTCTAAGTATCATTATTCAATGCATCTTTGAGAATCAAATTATTTTATAAGTATTTTTAGACGATATATATTGATAATTAGTTACAAATCAATGTTTTATGATGGTACAATATTAATTATTTGTGTTTTTATTTTATGTAACCTATTGGTTTGCTTGTTTGTGTTTGTATCTCTATAAATTTGTGAACACAAAAAAAATGTATTAGAATAACTTTATACAAATAACTTCTATGATGATTTTAAGCATGCATAGTATCCAATGCAAGAATTACACTTCAAATGAATTTAATGCTTGCATAACTTATCTATGTTAAATTTAATAAGGGTTCACTTATTTTGGTAAACGAACATGACATCATGAATGACAATGTATTCTTTTTTGTAACCACCAGTATTCAATATGTGTATTTGAAAATCAAAACTATTTTTAATTAATATATTCTTATACTTAATTTCAAATTTTTGTTTTATGATAGAATTTCAAATGTTTGTCATTATAGTTTATTTTGTGTATATGTTTGTGTTTGTGCATATTTTATAAGTATGATCCACAAATTAGACAAGAGGATTATAGGATTATAAGTAAGTGGATTTGATTGAATTTATAGGGTTATAAGTCAAATAATTTTAATTGAATTTATTGTTCTTCGAGTATGTTCTAAATTATTTATTATAACAAAATTACTATATGTCAATTTCAAGTTACAATTTAGATAGAAATAAGTTATGCCTTTTATGTTTTACTTTAAAACTACCAATTTTTTATTTTGAAAACAAATAAATGTTATTTTAAAAATTAGTTTTTAATTTTTCCCTTCACTATCAACGATTCGGTGTTTCTAACTTTCAAATTGTCAATCTTTTACTTCACAAGAAATTAAATTAAAAGTTTTTTACTTCGCTTATTTTCAAATTTAAAGGTTAATTATTTTGGTTTTCTTTTTTTATTTAACGTTACCTTTCTTTTACTTTTCTTTTTGTTTGTGGATATTTAACGAATGTAATTAATATTCTGCGTTCTAAATATAGTTAAATTTTTGCTTTTTGGATAAACTTTTGCCTTTTTGGGCTGTTGTAATCACTATTTCTTGAATTCAACCCTAACAACACTAATATTTAGTTAAGAGCTGATAGAGTAATACGAATCCGAGCAGTTTATTCATAGCCGTTTTCTAGTTGTTGAATGCGGATTTCAAAATAGCAATCTGTCTCAATTGTTTCAAGACGTGCCCAATTGTTTCAATACGTAATACTTATTATATGAGGATGTTCGACCATAAGTCAGATTGAATCAGATTGAATCTATGAAGGTCCTGTGTTAGATCCACAATGTTGTTACCTCTGTATATGCATCTTTGTTATGAGAGGGTCGTGTGTTCGATCCACAATGTCGTTGTCTCTATATTTTGTTTTGAGAGGGCGTACTGAAAATATGAAGGTCTTGTGTTCCATCCACATTCCTCCGTACCTTTGTTTGGAGAGCTCCAGACCGAATATATGAAGGTCCTATGTTAGATCCACGCTGTTCTGTATCTTTGTTGGGTCCTGTGTTCGATCAGCGCTCCTTGTATCTTTGTTGGGAAAACGGCTCTGTATCCTTGTTGAGAGAGCGGCTGACTGAATATATGAAAGTCGTGTGTGCGATCCACACTCAACCGAGCTAGCACCTCATAACTCTACTTAAATCACATTGGAGGTAAGGAGGCAATTTCTATCCATTCAAATTATCTTAACATTCTTGACTCTCCCACTTATTCGATCTTTGTTTTAAAGTATTGATTATAAAAAATTTCTACAACTATGGATATCGTTTATGGATAGTTTTGTGTGCACACCTCCTCTTCTTCGATCTTTGTTTTGAAGTGTTGGTTATAAAAAAAATCTGCAACTATGGATATCGTTTATGGATAGCTTTGTTTGTACATGTGAAGCCATGCTTTTTCGGATTTAGGATAATTTTGTTTGCAAAATCCTTCTTCTAACGTGTTGTTTATAAAAAAAAATCTACAACTATGGATATCTTTTAGCCATAATTTTGTTTGCACATTTAAAACCATGCTTCTTTTTCAGCCTTGTTTTAAAGTAGGGTTTATAACTATTTCTATGGATATCCTTTAGGATAATTTTGTTTGCACATTTAAAACCATGCTTCTTTTTCAGCCTTGTTTTAAAGTAGGGTTTATAACTTTTTCCTATAGATATTGTTTATGTATAATTTTGTTTGCACATTTGAAATCATGCCTTCTTTTTATCCTTGTTTTAAAATAGGGTTTATAATTTTTCTCTGCAACTATGAATATAGTTTGTGAATAATTTTGTTTGTACATTTGAGTTTGCGAATAATTTTGTTTGTACATTTGAAACCATACAACTATGGATATCGTTTGTGAATAATTATGTTTATACATTTGAAACTACGCATCTTCTTTGAGCCTTGTTTTAAATTAGGCTTATAATTTTTCCATGCAACTATGCATAGAAGCGTTTATGGATAATTTTGCCTGCACATTTGAAATGTTGAACACTTGTTTATAATTCTTTTTCTGCAACTATGAGAAATACTTATTGATTCTTTTCGTGTTATATTATGCTTTTGTTCACGCATTGCAAACTCTGACGGCTTAGTCATCAAGATTAGTCCTCAATTACAATATAGGCTCAATTACTATATCCGCCCAATCGTGTCGATTGAATTTTTGTATTATGAATTTTTGTATTATGGTTACTAAGACATCAATCATATATACCTGTAACCACAAACTTATGATCCAAAAACCTGAGATTAAGACCTTAACTTCATAAAAATTTATAAAAACATTCATCTCTTTGGGAGTTTGTCAAAGGACAGATTGGAAAAGTTTACTGGGTGGGTGGGTGATACGCTTTGATGTCTCATTTGTTAAACTATATTTTAATATGAAAATAGATTCAATTCCTTTTATTTGAATGGTAATTTGGCACTGAAATTATATATTCTTTAAATTTTTAATATAAAAATAAATTTAAAATAGTTAGAATTTTTTTTTATTTTTTCCTAAATATAACGAGAAAATGTTGTCTATTGTGTTAATTTTTCATGTTAACAACTCTTTCAACTTTGATATTGAAAATCATAATTTTTGTTTTGTTATAATAGTCGAAATTGAATGAAGGTGTCAAAATACATCTTAGTGAGTCAATATATTAGAAATACACCAATACATTAGACATACATTGTAGCAGCCAAGGTATTGAAGGCATACAAAGAGTTCTTTCGGTAATCCTTTGTTTCAGCCAACTTAACCTTATTTGGTGACATTTGACACCACATATGTGAGATTATAATATCATTATTATTCTTGTTCCATCGTACTTAGTGGAGGTTTTATGAAGTTTGTTTGTGTTTTGTGTTTGTATGTTACTTGGAGTTTCAAGAATTTTATTTTAATTTTTATTTTCGGAGTTTTTATTTTATTTTAATTTTTAATGAATTTATATAATTACTTTGTTGATTTTAAAAAGTTTTGGAAATTAAGAATATGAGTTGAGTGATTTTTCTAAATATTTTTTGATACTATTTATATCTATTTTTTACAAAAAAATTAATTAAATTGTTGTTCTCATAATTACCTATTTATATTGAAAATTGTTATACATATTATTTGCTATATCATCATGTATATATTGATATCTAAATTATCACTGTAATTTCGAATTTTTTTTAAGCTTTTCTGAGGAGTCAGAGGACGAGGTGGATGGGGAGGTGGGGGTGGAGTAGGAGGAGATGTGGAGAAGGAGGTGGAGGTGGTGGTGGTGGTGGAGGTGAAGTAGGTGGAGTTAGAGGAGGAGGTGGTGGAGGCAGAGGAGGAGGTGGTGAAGGTAGAGGTTTTGGAGGAGGTGGGGGAGGTTGAGGTGGTCGAGGAGATGGAGGTGGAGGAGGAGGAGGTGGTGGTAGAGGTGGTGGAGGAGGATGAGGAGGAAGCAGAGGTGGTGGATGAGGTGGGGAGGAGGAGGGGGTGGAGGTTGGGGAGGTGATGGAGGAGGAGGTCGTGGTGGTGGTAGAGGAGGAGGAGAAGGTGGTGGAAGCGAAGGTGGTAGAGGAGGTGGAGGTGGAGGTGAAGGTGCAGGTAGAGGCGGAGGCAGAGGAGGAGGTGGTGAAGGTTAAGGTGGTGGAGGAGGTCGTGGAGGTTGAGGTGGTGGAGGAGCTAGAGTTGGAGGAGGAGGAGGAGGTGGCAGAGGTGGTGGAGGAGGAGGAGGAGGAGGAGGAGGAGGTAGATGTGGTGGTGGAGGTTGTGGAGGAAGTGGTGGAGGAGGAGGAGGTGGTGGAGGTTGGGGAGGTGGTGGACGAGGGGGTCGTGGTGGACGAGGAGGAGGAGGAGGAGGAGTTTGTGGTTGTGGTGGTGGTGGAGGAAGAGGAGGAGGAGGTGGCAGAAGTGGAGGTGGTAAAGGAGGTGGAGGTGGAGGTGGAGGTGGAGGCGGAGGCAGAGGAGGCATAAATGTAGGTGGTGAAGGAGGTG